>JAAAKE020022450.1:0-27834 GCA_010014785.2 Anisolabis maritima | reverse complement strand
TTATGCACGCTCTCTCTCCCTCTCTCTCATCTCACATTTCATTCTTTCCCTCTTTTATTTATTTTTTGTTTTTTTATAATTAAAAATAATTCCGTTTTAAACTACTACTGATAAAAATGCAAATTGCTCAAAGCATTAATTAAAAAACGCTTCTTTCTTTCTTCTCTCTCACTCCTAGCCTTCTGATTAAAAAAAAAAAAAAAAAAACTCCATTTAAATTTCACAAACAATAAAAAAATAAATATTTGGAATTAGTTTTAATTCCTTTATTATTTATTTTATTTTATTTTTTCACATTCATTAAAACTTATTTTTCTATGTTGAAAACAAATTAAATGAAATATTTAAATAATCCCGCCTGATCTCCTCTCCTCATTTCCCGCCTTTTTTTTAATTTAGAAAAAAAATTGTTAAAGGGACGGAGATTCACTTCACTCCAATTTCTTTTTGTAAAATTTATATTACGTTTTAATTAAATTTTTAATAATAGTTGCTAGAAGGTAATCAAATAAATCTCAAAAACGTTTAGGATGTTAATCACGTCCTTTCTTAAGTTGTTTTCAACTTTTCTAGATTTTAATTTACTCCAGAAGAATTAGAAATTAAGGATTTTAATCGTGAAAATATTTATTAATAGTATTGTTCTAAATATTTAATAATAGAATTTTGTCCTGCCCCTTGGTGCAGACCTAGAGGTCTGGCTGGCTTCATGTATCAAAGGTCAGCGTTTCGTTTCCCGCTCTGAGCGACAAAACGTTATTTAAATTATATTGGCTATCAATTAATTTCAATAAATAAATATGGAGTTTTAAATGGCCTCAGATGACGAAAAAGACTAAAAACAAAATAATAATAATAGATAAGAAAGTCCGAATCAAAATTTATATTAATGTACAATAGGAAGAGCCTCCATTGCGTGATCGAGAGGTTAGAGGTATTGATATTGCTAACCTTAAGGTCCAAGAAATATGACATTTTTAGCCTTTCTATATCTCTCTAAAAAATAAAATCATGTTATCATGTTTACATTAACTCTTTAAGAAAAAATTGAATTAAAAAAAAATAATCATTTGACAGTTTTATTCGAAATAGTTGGTGGTTTAGAAATAACGTCCTATAATATAGACTCTAAAGCACCAAGGTTTAAGATGAAAATATTTTGCGAGATGAGTTCGTGTTTGATTGGGCATAATTCGCTCCCCCTGGACTCGACAAGGATTTTCCGCTTCAGGGAATTATGTCCCATCAAACACGAACTCATTTCGTAAAATATTTTTATCTTAAACTTGGTATAATATAATAAATATTTTGCAACCAAACAAGAGTGACACTTGGTATGCGCGTTCATAAACAAACCCTATCATTCTCAAATACATATTTTCCTTCGATTTTGTCTAATATATATATTCATTAATAAAAACTACTAATTTTTTCTCAGATATAATTTAGTAAAAATTTCCAAAATGTGTACAGTGCTTTTACTGCTTTAAGTTAGCGGATCTAAAAACTTTTTCTTTCGATAGTACAAATAATTGAAGTCTTGGCTAAAGATTTTATTGAATCTTAAATTATGGAATTAATGAAATTAAAATGTATTTATTAATTTTTGTGAGTCGGGGAGCTCTGAGCTTTGAAATAACTTCAAAAGTTTTTGATCCAATTTACACTTTTACTCTTGGATATTGAGTATCACACTTGGACGAACTCTAACGATTTCTGACGTGTTGCGCGAACTCACGCGGTATATTTTAAACAGTTTTTTACACGAACTCTTGAATTTACATCATCTTTTGGCATAGTAAAAAAATCCAATAATGTTTTATTTTTGAGATCAATTATTATGATATTATCGTATATTGTTTTAAAATAAATTTTGAAAAATAGTCAACACTTTATTAATTTATCATATAATAATAGTTAACAGCAAGAAGAGGGTAAGAGGGTTGCTCAGGGCAAAGGGCTCGTCGGGTCCTATTCCACATTCTACATACATTTTAATTAGTTTAAAGGAACGATGTAACTCGCAGACTTGGGTAATATTATTGTACAAGAGATTATAGCCTCGCATGTTCAAAGTTTAATTAGATACATTGTTTACTATTTTGTTATTTATTAACAAAAGCATATAAACCAATGTGGGTTATATCTATCTCTTAAATGGGATTACATTAAAATTTCATCAAATCGCATCATTTAACATAAATTATTTAATACAAGTTCCAAATTAGATTAATTAAAATCAATGTCCATTTCGGGCTAACATGATTTTTAATTAAAAATTATTCAATCATTGATGGGGTGAGTGGCGTTGGAAGCGGATAAAAACCAATAACATCGTCAATCAAAATAAATTGAACCTGATATAATGATAAATTAGAAAATGGACAATATTAATAAAAGTGAGGTTATGTTATAATAGTATATTGAAAGGGCAATATATTATAACAATTAGATTTTTGCTATAAATAAAGTTAAATTTTGATTAAAAATACTTTTTATTAGATGTGAGGTCATATTTGTTAAAATTTTACTGAGTTTTTTTTTTTTTATCAAAAAAATTTATAATAACAAAATGGCGTACTAATATGATTTCATTAAAATGGCGTCGATACTAACTAAAACACAATCTAATTTTTTTCTTTTTGGAAATTTTTCTCTTATTAACCTACTTCTAACAAATAATAAATAAATTTGTTAAATATATTAACTATAATAACTTTTTTTTTTTTAAATAATAGATTCAATTTTATAACCATAAATTTTTTATCAATGATTCAAAAATTTCACTCTAAATTAGGATTCTTCCCAAATCAATGGTCCTTTTAATGATGAACAAAACTATAAAATTCAATCCTTCCTTAGAGGCATGCACCGACTAGGGTAGGCCCGGCCTGCAACCAGGTATGCTCTCGAAATCGGACGCACCGATCTAAAATTATTTTGAACGATCCTAAATAGAAGATTGAAAAATACGGGACGATTTGGAAAATTTATTAAAAATTAGGGGTACTCAAAAATAATTAGAGTTACAATTTCAGCTCCACACTACATTCTTGGTTGATATAGATTTAAAATTATTATATAAAATTCTAAATTTAGGTGTAAAATTTGAAAATTTCTTTCATTTTTAGTTATTTATTTTTTTTTTTTTGTTTAAATTGTTTATTTACCGTAGTATCATAGAAAGATCTTGTAAAGAAGTTAAATGCAAGAGAGAGGTGTTGAATATAGCATTATAATACATATATATACATAGATACATACAACATGATCTAGCAACAGGATATCCAATTGGGACTAATCAAACAATTGCGGTGGTAAATAAATAAAGTGGGTGAGTCACCAACGACAAGTGCTGCCATCTTGGATTTGATCTCCGATTACTTTGGATTAGACGCCGTCATATTTTCAGGCCCAATTGACGCTTACTGAGGCGTGGTAGTGGGACCCAAAATGACAGACCGACAGGTTGTCATCAGGTCATCGGGTCAGGTTGCAGTTGCAGTGGTTTTGTTGGGTGGTCTGCCATTCGATCTCTATCTGTTACGGAATTTGATTCTCTCACTTAGGCTTGAACTTCCACCCTTCCCTGGAACTAGTTTATACCATTAATATTTTTGTTTAAGACAAGTTAAAGCCGCTTTTTCTCATTTAACAATTCACTTAAAAACTGGCATAATACTTTAGGAAATATTCACATCCTCTACAATAGCATATTTTTTAGTAATTTTATTTTATTTATTTCATTAATTAGTTAAACAACTTTTTTACATAATGGAAAAATTATATTTACCGTTTAAGCAGTTTGTAAAGCTTCTTAAACAATTAGTGAAATTTTTTTCACACTTAGCATTTTTTTCATTGAGGAAAAATTAAAAAAAAAAACATTTACTTTCAAAATGGTTGTATTTTTTTTTAAATTTATCTAAACCAAATTCATAAAAAGTCCTATTATTTGGTCATATATATATATATATATTTTTTTTTTTTCAATTACTCTTTCACCTCACTAAATGGACTCATTTGTTTTATTAAAGATTTCCTCTACAAGCATTTTATAACCGTTAAAAAAAATCACATGCATGCGCAGTACATTTCTTAGACTCACACTAATGCTCTGCGCATGCGTCTGGCGATTTTAAACAATTGAAAACAAACTTTAAAATTGTATTTGCTGAGGGCTCTGTGGAGGAATCGGTAGGGTGTCACCGTTATGCACAGAAGTCGATGTTCGCATCCTGGGCAGGAGGGATTTTTTCATTAAATAAAAGTATTTAATGTAAACAAATCCTCAATGATGCACTCTTCTCAAGGAGTAGGCTACACTGCCGGTGCTGAGAGAGTCCCTCCTCAACTAGGACATCCTCCCTAGCATAGAATAGGTTGGAATAAAGGGACTGGGTGGAATTAGATATAGGAGTAGTTAGCTAGCTAGAAATGAATATAGGAGGAGGAGTTAGTGTTAGGAAATAAACTAACTTTACCGGGTGCTGATAAATAGCTACAGCCAGAGGTCGGCTGGGTTTGAGGTGTGTGTCTCCGTACACGAAAGCACCTTGGGTAAATAAACGGGGAACCCGGTAAGTGGGCCTATACGGTCCAAATGAAATGAAATGAATTTTATTTGCTCAGAATTTCTTGGAAACAAGAAAAAATTTTATAATTTAATATTTGAAAATTATTTTACCTTTTATTTATTTATTTACCCTCTAATATTCTTTCAATCATTTTTCCCATTTTATTTATTAAATAAAAGTGAAAATTTTTCTATTATTTCTATTATTGATCCCTTTTCTTATAGAAACGGATCATATATTAAACAATTTATAGAGGTAAAAAAAAAAATTTTGTAAATTTGAAAATTCAAAATAAAAACATTCTTTAATTAAAATTCCTAAATTTTATTACTTTATTTATTTATTTTTTTTATTTTAATGATGCTTCATCTCACTCTTCCTTTTCATCTCTTTCCTTTTTTTTTCGACCAATTAATAGTAAAAACAGACTTTTTCATGTCCCTTCTTCTCCAGACATTAAGCTATAAATCATTTAAGTAAATCTGAATAAGGTCTTAAAGGGAGAGAGATAAGATAGGCCCTAAACCCTAGAGGGAAAGGGAGAGTCTCATAACTTTTACAACTTATCTCTATTAGAGCTTTGAATTAACTTGGGAAAAATTAATATAATTCAGGGAGAGAATCCATAAACTAGAATATGTACCTATTATATATTCATTTTAATTTATAATCATTTTTTTTAATAGCAAGAAGTATAATTTCAAACAATGTATTATTAAGGGATGATAGAAATAAAGAATTCTCACAGTGCATGGATGTAACGCTTCTTTTATTTGGTTTGCTTGAAGAAATAAAAATAATATTTTATAGACTATTTTTAATACTATTGTAACTTTTATAATTTACTATTAGAGATTATCAATATACCTATTTAAATGCGCTTGATAGTTAGATTATTGGTCTCTTTTAAGTTGGATGTAAGTGTTATATAAAATTATATTTCATTTTCAAAACGTGGAATATCGAATATTCGATATACCGATCGATAAACTTATATCAAATATTCGATATATCGATCTGTAAAATTATATTGGATATTCGATATATCTGAAGTGTCAGTAATATTAATGGATTCAATTTTCGAATCGAATTTCCTGTTTCATAAGCATTTATATTTATGGGATTATAATCTACTCTCCTATTCCTTTTGGTAGTTGAAATTTTTTGCGGCAAGCCGAAATCGAACACTAGTAGTGTTGAAACTACATATTCGTAATCCGAATCTTATCCGCTTATCCACTCTCCTACTATGTTAGCAATATATTGATTAAATATATATTAATTAAATATATTTTATTAAATTCGACTACTCTGTTAACATTGTATTAATATTCTATTATACACACACTGCCTTCTCGAAATTTGATTTTCAAAAGTAAACTTAGTGATCATATTGTACTTAGAATATTGAATATTCGATCGATTAAATTATATCGAATTATTCGATATTATTTCAAATATTCGATATATCGATCCATCAAAATATATCGAATATTTGAAATTGACGGATCGATATATCGAATATTCGATATATCGATCAATCAAATTATTTCAAATATTTGATATATTTGAAGTGTTAAAATTAATGAAATTTAGAAAAGAAAAATTTCTTTTTTCTATAGCACATCTCCAAAGATTGCTGATACTCATAGTAGTTTATGCCGGCTAATGAGTCTTATTACTATATTTGTTTTCTTTGTATTATTTAACATGAGTCAAGTTGTGATTTTATTTTATTTCCTTTTATAAGGTAGAAATGCTTGAGCCCGTGATTTACGCCCATTTTTTAGAATACAAATATATCAGTGCTGAATCTATGCATTTAGGGACGCCTGGGTGAAAAATAGAAACAATTAAGTCTCCAACAGTTTAAAAAAAAAAAAAGAGTAGGAATACCATCAAACTTTTTGAATATACATAGTTTTTAATAATATCAAAATAAAGTCTGCTGTTAGAAAAGAAGGAAAAAGAAGATGAAAAAGGGAATGGGATAAAACTTACAGATGGATTTATTTAAATTTGAACTTGAGAGATGGAATCTTTTTTTTCCATCTCACCATCCTACCCTCCCTCCCCTCCCCCTCTTTCCACTTTTTATTTTTTCAATTTAAAAGTTGTTTCCTTCTTTCTTTCTCTTTCTCTTCATCCTTTCCTCCCTGAAGCTTGTTTTAAAAGCTCCTTTTAAAATAATTGCATATCCAACGATTATACTCTGTGTATATACTTATACTTTTTTTTTTTTTTTTATTAATTGACAAACTTTTTATATCTAAACAATTCCATTAACTTAAATTTACGACTTTTATATTTTAGCTTTTATTGTATTCTTTTAGAAAATCAATAGTCTCTTTTTTCTCTCCTTTTTTTTTTAATATCAAAATTTAATTAATTTTAAATGACATTTCAAGTTTTGTTTCATAAGAATAATAAGAGGTTTATATCTGTGTATGTGTGTCTGTGTGTAAGTTATTAATTCTTAAAATGTCAGTGAATTTGTTGTTGTTAGATTAAGTTTATTTGTATTAAAATATTCATTTACTTTTAACAAAACACTCACTTCAAATTAAATTTGAAATGTTTAAATGGGAAATATAATCATTCCACACTCATTGATAATATTATTCTAAAGGTGTAAGTTGAGAAGGTCCCATCTCAGAGAACATTTGATGATCGGAGTGGAGGAGGTGTTAGAGAGAGGAAATAAAGTAACTTAGCCGGGGTGATAAGCAAGGCCAAGAAATGAACTACGGATGAGCGGCCTTGAGAAATACGGCTCTTGTACGGACATCGTTATTAAAATTTAAAATAAAATAAATATCACATTAAATTTTTAAAATAAAAAATAAAAAATTTCAATTTCTAAATTTGTTTATAGAACAAATCGGAATTTTACTAAATTATAAAAAATAAAATACATTTATTATTTTACTAAAATAGTATTTTGGAAGAATTTAAATGTTTTTTAATTAACCTTTAGTACTAGGTCTTTTATAGAAGCGGTAGTATTTCTTAAACAAGTATTGGAAATTCCAATATCATTATTTCAAGTTTATGAGTATTTTTAGTACTGAGTATCGCAACGCTGTTTATTATTATTCTCTATTAATTGTGGCGATAAATACCATAATTTATCTATTTATTATTAATTAATTCAATAATTGAAATATTTGTGCTTGAATAATAATGACTGTATTTAATGATGAGCTGAAAGGGAAATAGGCAGAGGCAGCCAAATAAAAATTCCTTGGAAAAACCAGACGTTTCGGATAAAATTTATTTATCCATCTTCAGTTGAAGGAATCTGGTTGGCGAGGTTAACACCATATTTTCGGATAAGTTCGACCGAAAATGAATATATAAATTTTATTCGAGGGACTAGAGAGATTTTTATTTGGCTGCCTGCGCCTATTTCATCTTCACCTCAATATTTTTTTTAAAGTAGTTCTTAAAAAAAAAACATAAAATTTGATATTCCTCTTCCTCTTGGAGTAGGATCAAAACTCTGATTTCTCCGTTTTTATTTTGACCTTTCTATTATTTTTTTTTTAAATAAAAATTTTTGGTATTTATAAGCCCTCGGGGAGATAGATACATGCACCTGAAAGTGACTAACGAAGTTGATCGAAACATTGTCAATTCAAATGTAATAGGAGTGAAATGGATCCATTTTGATGAGGTGATCGTAGCAAGCAAGTCCTTTAAACTCTACTTCCGAAAACTTCCCTTTATAATTTAATTTAAATTTTAAAGTGATTTGCGAGCGCCAAGATATAATAGCAAAACTTTGGAAAATATATTTTATAGTTAAGAGATCCCGAGGGAATTGATGGCCTCCCTTCCCTCCTGGGAGTTTAAATAAATGACATATTCAATGGGTTTTGGAATTGAACAGAGTGTTTGTTGTTACTAGAAATTTTACTAAATTATAAAAATAATTTCCATTTAATTCCGAAATTTTTTTTTTTTAATTATATCTTAATTGGAAAATAAATTCTGATTAAATTTCACAAATTGTTTATATTTTTATATTAAAAATTTACATTTTAATTAATTTATAATTAAATTTTAAAAAAATATTAAATTGTGGAAAAGGAAATTAATGTTATATTAAAATACATATAGTACCTCCTCCCACGTGGTCGAGTGGTTAAAGATATTGACATTGTCAATATTGATAACCTTAGAAGCCATTGGAATGGTGTAGGTCCGATGAAAATTTATTTAAATCAATTGATATAAATATGCCTGAATATTTTGCTCTCTAAATAAATATATTATATTCGTTTAATGTCTATATGGCCTCTGATGCTGATTTTAAAAAAATAAAATACATATAGTATAATTAAACTCTAATCTACAGATTAGACTAGCCTAGTGAACTTTAAGGCCTGCGATAACCCCATAACGATATTAGAGTATATATGGGGAAAGGTGGGCACTCCATGCAGCCTGCTCTGGCTAAGAGGTCAGTAGTATTTTTTCCTTTCTCAAATGAATCACCTTCACTCAGAAGTAAATGAATAATTGATAATGATTAAAGGGCACAAATCACTGTTACTGTAACTGTACTGATCAAATCAGCTCATATGGTGAGGCTACGGAGACTGAGATTTTTTTTTAAATTTAACTAGCTACTGACTCTGTCTGTCAAATAGAAACTCACTTTCTTTGAAATGATAAATTTCATTCATTTTTTATTTTATATGTCAACTTTAAAGTCAGTTTTCATCATCGGAGGCCATTTTCACTATATATACTATATAAATTACACTAAGAGGGGAAAATTTATATCGATGGATACCTATTCGAAGTTCACCGGTTCTTGGTCTACCTTGTCATAAATCTGATCTTCATCCCAGCCAAAACTGCCAAAAAATTATTTGCAAAGACGATACACAAAGACAGATGCTTTCATTTGTAGACACCTGCTTGTAAACAAACCTAAACCTCCATTTTTAATTTGATATCCCAATATAAATAAATTGAACAAAGCCGTGATCTCAATTAAATATCCAGCAGTCAAATTCCTTCGTCAAGTGCTTTATTCTAATCCTTACGAATTATTATTATTATGATAATGCAATGTATATAAAAAATTTTATGTGAAAGGATTTTTAAATTATAAATACATTAAAATGATAATCAGAAAAAAAAAAGATCGTGATCATGTTAGATTACGATCTAAAATGAAATTATTTATATCAATATGCAATATTCATTCATTGCAAAAGAAACAAAAAAATCTGGTGTGAAAAACGCACATCGCACTACTTTCTCTTATCTAAGATAAGAAAAGGTGAGTGATGATGAGATATCTTGTTCACAGACAGATCATTTTGCGAGGCCCATTTTTTTTAGACTCAGGGGACCTCATTTATATTGAAATCTCGAAATCGATTTTATTTTGCGATCGCATTACTTTCTCAATATATATAACATGTATAAGTAGGGGAAAGTAAAATAATTATCACAGAGAGTATTAATCATGTAGTAGACCTACAATTAAGTTCGCATTCATTTTTTTAAATTTTGGGAGGTTGATTTATTCATTTCAGAAGAGAAATAAAAAAATTGTTTTCTAATTTTCTATTTCACTCTTTGGCTAACCGCACCCTACCTACTCGCTTCGAATATAAAATTTTTTATAATATAATAAAGAAGAATTGGTTGTTATTAAGTGGTTGGCATAACCATAAAGTTCTCTAATTAACTAATCTACTCCAGGCCTTTATTTAAAAAATCTTACCAGCCGACGTTTGGGAAAACTAACGTCTCCTTTTTCAGGACTACTAATCCTAAAGAAGGAAACGTCGGCTGCTAGGATTTTTTTAAAATAAACCCCTGGATAGTGTCTCCGCAAAGAATTGTTTCTTTTACAACATTCATCGCCAAGCTATTTCAGATTTAAAATAATAAATTGTTAATTTTTAATAAAAAAGAAATAAGGAGAAAAATGTAAAAAACTCATTTTTCACATTGTTAAATATCCATAATTTGTCCTGAATGATTGGAAATGCTATCCTTTTTCCAAATAGTTGAGGCCAAATATATTAGTCCTCCTACAAATCACTCAATAAGTCCCGAGACTGACATATAGATGGCGCCTCTAATAAAAAAAATCAATGATTTTTAGAAAGTATCAACCTTCACACAATGTATCAAAATTTAATGACAATCCGACCATTAGTTTATAAGTTACAGTGGTTTTAGTGACGCTACTTGTGTTATTTTCAAAATAATGGAAAAATAGAAATTTCGTGTGTTGATTAAGCACCGTTTTTTGATGG
Organism: Anisolabis maritima; assembly: GCA_010014785.2. Classification (NCBI taxonomy): domain Eukaryota; kingdom Metazoa; phylum Arthropoda; class Insecta; order Dermaptera; family Anisolabididae; genus Anisolabis; species Anisolabis maritima. The sequence continues at coordinate 16,970 of JAAAKE020022450.1, read as the reverse complement.
GCAAAAATACCGCTCAAGCAAAGCAATGGCTTGATAAGTGTTATGGTGACTCTGCTCCATCGAAAGCAATCATCGAATGTTGGTTTGCTGAGTTTAAACGTGGCCGTACAATCACCGATGCTCAACCCTCTCGTCGCCCGAATTCGGCGGTTTCCAGAAAACATAAAAAAAGTGCACAAAATCATTTTGGAAGACCGTAAATTAAAGTTGCTGAGATAGCTGACACCTTAAAGATATCAGAAGGCAGTGTATACACTATTTTGCATGAACATTTGTCCATAAGAAAGCTGTGTTCAAAGTGGACCAAAAACAGCAACGCGTCGATGATTCAGAGCTGTTTGGAACTGTTTAACCGTAATAAATAGGATTTTTTGCGCCGGTATGTGACAATGAATGAATTATGGATCCACCAAATCAAATCGTCAGTCATCTGAGTGACAAATGAAAGCACTCCTAAGTGACCAAAAACACAAATGTCGGCTGGCAAGGTTTTGGCCTCCGTATGCGTAAGGTATTTTATTCGTCAACTATCTTGAGAAAGGAAAGACCATCAACAGCGAATATTACAACTATGGACTTTTTTTTATTTTCATTTGGCGGTTTCAGAAAGAAATGATACATTTGTTTAATAAGATAGAAGGAAAAAATAGAAGATTCGAAATTGACTAAATGATTCACATATGTAACTATTTCTAAATATCTGAATTAAGGCTGATTTAGGGCAAAAGCTCTGTAAACCTTAAATTGATTAATTTAATTAATTCTTTGTAAATTTACTTAATGAAATAAATCAAAACGCCCCTTATTCGATTTCCATTTTTTTCTTTATTATTTTAAAATTTATTAAATTTGTTTAAACCATTAAAAAGTAGAATATCTAAAATGAACCAGTTAATTAAACAATACAATTTTATAAATCCTGTTTCTCCCTCTATTTACCAAATAATCAAAAAATTCATATGATAGTGGGTGCCAAGGTGTGTATATGTGTGCGTGTATGTCCTTTTGGCTGGTTTCTTCCTCGGTGGTGTCGTAAAGCTTGCTCGGGCGAATATTAAAAGCGTTAAATCGGGTTATTAGGCGATTGCGGGTGGCTGGCTGCCTGGCTTATCGGCCCTAGGGTAGGGGATGGGGTAGTGGTAGTGGGGGATAGGGATGTCGCCAGCCAGCAACCTGTTGGCTGGTGCTGGCCGAGTGAGTGGTGCTTGGCACGCACACCCCACACTCCTATACCATTACTACTACTACCACTTGGCATGTAATACTACTCGAGGCAGTCTATCTACCCTTGGGTCAGCTCAGTCGCAAACCGCCACCCCTTCTTCCTTCCTCTTTTTATCGTCTTCTTTTTCATATCACTATTTGATATATACAATTTCATTTTTCGTTTGTCGATGGATAAATGCTTTTATTGCATTGGGGATGAAGAAAATCTCTATTGGTTTTATTGTTATTTTCTATAATACCCAAAGAATTGTATTCATGATTTTTTTTTTTAATAAATTAACTATAATATAATTGGAGTTTGAGATCCTTTTAATTAAAAGAAGTACATATATAATTACTAAATTTATTTAAAAGTATATACATAGAAATCAGAGGTAAAAGGACCTAAATAACATAAAACACATCTGTCTCATTCAGAAGTAATTACATAAATGTGTTTCTTTCCACTATCTCAAGTCAGAAACAGTCTCTGATCAAGTACCAACATAAACACGCCAAACATCTTATTGAAACTGGGAACTCACACTATTGCTGGAATTAAATTAAATTATTAAAAAATAAATAATTGAAAATTGATTTTTCGGCCAAATAATGCTTTCGGAAAATTCATTGCTCCATCATCAGGGACTTAAAAACAATTTACAAATACCTAATAATGGTAAGATTAAATAATTTGAAGCCCTGGAAAAATAAGGGATTATCTGACCGAAGAGCCATTTATCAATTATTTTATATAAATTATTCATTTATTTTAAATAAATAAAAATAAATTTAATTCTCCAAATAGTGATAATCCCTCCTCTCCCCAATAAGGTTGGTAACAACTCTTAAGATGTTTACTGCGTTTATGTTGGTACTTGGTCAGACACTGTTTCTGAGTTGAGAGTGGAAGAAACCACATTTATATTATGATTTCTGAATGAGATAGACATGTTTTATATTATTTAAACTAAATGAATTTAGTAATAATAAATGAAGATCGTTTAATTAATTAAAAGTAATGCTGACAAAATAAAACAGAGGAGTTGGGCCAGGTCTTAGAAATCTCGACTGGTAGACCATCCATGAAAAATATTCTTTGAAATAAGATGTAAATAAAAAAAAAAAAAATATGATTTGAACGATATGTTTATGACCTATTAGTGATACAGACACATTTGCACAAAATGAACCAGAAATTCTCTTAAAAGGAAAATGCGCTAAAAACAAATAAGTTTTTACGTAGTATTCGACCATCTTATACAATAATTTTTTTACACAGATCCCGGATTAAACAAATCCTTTCATTGCTGGCTACATCAAACTTTCAAAAAATAATATATTATAATTGTTTATTTTTAGACATTTTTTCTCTCTTATTTCATCAGCATACCTTTCAAAAATAAATTTTCTTTGAAAGCACATGTCCTCCCTCCCCTTTTTTAAGATATATGCGCCAGATGTAAGCCCCAATATGTCTCTCTCTCTCTCTCTCTCTGGGTATTTTATCCCATATGTTTATTTTTTTTTCTCTCTTTCTCCTTCTTGTGTCAATTAATTATCCTTTCTTTTTTTCTTTTTTTTTTTTTTTTTTTTTTTCTAAATTTCAATTTCCTCTTAATTTCTAAAAGAAAATCACGGAAAAACAAATAGAATAAAGAAACAACAATCTGAAAATCATTAAAAATTTTCCATTCCATTTCCCTGTCTTTTTTTTGTATATTCCCTAAAAGAATTAATGAAATAATTTTTTTTTAAAGTCTTTTTTGGCCTCCCCTTCCTCTCCCTCTCTAGGAAAAATATAATGTGGATTCCTTCTCAAATTTCGAAATCTATTTCTTATCAAAAAAAAAAATATGTTTTTTAGAGAGATAGAAAAATATTGTGTTGGTCTTTGGTCATACATGGCTTTTAACTTAATAGTTTTAATGGGGATAAAGTTATAGAATTTCGAAAACGGCCTGACTATAACAAAATTTTTTTTGCATTTTTTTTTTAACCAAATACTATTTACGCTCGTTATCTAATAATTTTTTTTTTTTAGTTAAAATATTATAACTTCATGGGCAAATCATATATACCAGCGATATAAAATATAAAATCTGAGTAGCTTATGAAAAAGAGCGTTGTTTTTTTTTTTTGTTTGATTTTTTTTATAATATATTCACGTCCACTAAAATTTTAATATTTTTGCAATAAACAATATATATTCCAACTTTATTCAAAAATATTTTACATGAACTAATAAATAATCTTGATAACAATATCCTTTCCCCCTCCCCGCTCTCCTCTTCTTTTATTTTTTATGTTAATCTCTCTGTTTCAATCCATTTATTCTTTCATATAAATAACTCATTAAATATCATAAGATGTCACATAAATCAAGCATTGATTTATGGCCCTATTAAAAAAGAAAAATATTTGTTTTATGTTTTAAAAAATACATAAAAAGTTATTGCTTCTACTTTTACTGAAGGAATTTTTCCTTTTTATTATAACATTATATGACAATAAATAAAATTTTCAATTGATTAATTAAACTAGATAAAAAAAAAAAAATTAGTGAAAATTGAATATTTAAACCTCTTGCGGTTTCAATATTTTTGAAACTTGATAAAAATTTGGTCTTTCATTATTTACAAATAACCCCTTTATAACGCGGTTGTTAGATTTCTAAAATATTACTAAATCCTAAACACAGTTACATGAAATAAAGAACTAGTGTAAATAATAAATTTCAAAAAAAAAAAACTGATTAATATTAATATTTTCTTATTGTACTTCGAAATGCTTTTAATTTTCCCGCTCTCCATAAGCGGGACTATCCATAGCATAGCACCCTGGGAATAGTCATGTTTATTTTATATTTTATTGCTATTTTTGCTTATAATATTTATACCAATAAATATAATTTTATTAATTACAGTTAAAAAAGAAATAAGCCTAAACGATTAAATAAAATTCAATCTCTCTCTACATGATGACGTAGTTTTTTTTCGTTTCTTAGGAAAAAATCACATTCCATTCAACGGATTGTTATGAAATTTAATCCGAGGCTAGAAAGAAACAACTTAATTATTACAACTAACTTTTAAAAGATTGGGTTCAGGAGATGCTGAGAGAATCGTGGTTCTTAATTATTATTGGTGGGAGGCCATTTTTATCCCCCGCTGCGAATCAATTTACTCCAAATTTTAATGCTTCTTAGGATAATAAATTTGTAGTTTTATCCTTCTCCGATGATTGGTTTCAGAAATAGAAAAGCTATACATCGCTTTTGTTATATCCATATAAATCGAAATAACATTATATATAATATAGACCTAATTTTCAGGCATTTTCTTTTTTTTCTTTCATAAAATGAAAAATTTTATATTGTTTTGTGGTATTCTTCCTTTTCCTCTCTCTATAGAATATTTCAAAATGAAAAAAAAAAAAAAAATGATGGACGAAATACCAAGCATTGTTTGCAAGCGGCAAACATACCAAAGCAAGTCTTGGCATGTCAAATACGGCTGCAAACTACCCTCTAACTATGAGGTTTTATTATTTCATTAACTAAATTACTTAAATTATAAAAACATTATAATGCATGTTTAATATTAATATTAAATAATCAGCGCCCCAAGATTTGTGAAGCGTGATCATTGTTGTTATTGTTGCGGTAGTCGAGCAGAGGGACGGAGTGTTAAATGAAATTTATTTAATTTAAATGTGAATTTATTTAATTTGGTAAAAAATAATTCGTTCGGTTTACAAACTGTCATAGTGCAGATAGTTCTATCCCTTCTCTTTAGCTGTTCTATTTATTGGTCAGAATTCAGTTAACTTGAGTAATTTTTCAAAACCTTTCTTTTATTTATCATGATTCAAATGAAATTTGATCTGATTTATAAATAAGCATCAGGCTATGCGACGGACTGTTTTGTTCCTCTCTCGGTTGTATCCAATTTTAAGTGCCTACCCCAAATTTTTGGGATATAAGACAAAGAAAGAAGAAGTTCTTAATCATTTAGAGATTTCATTTATTTATATTTTATGGTTGACACGAAGTTGTAATTGTAATTATATTATTAATTAATAGCATTACTTATTATGGTTATTATGAGTGGTCCGTAGATCGATATATACCATTATTAACAAGCGCGGTGATAATGAGCACGTGACTCCAGACTCCTCCCACCATAGTTACGTCACTTATACAATCTGCGCAATTTTCCTTCGGCAGTACTATCTCCTTCAAATGTAATTGGACATCCTATGTCTTTTTTTTTCTTAATGGTTAATAAGAAGATTACATGAAATGCAAAAATAATAAATTTAATAATAGGTAAAATTAAATTTGATGATTTTGAATTTCACATAACACTTCTAATAATAGATTAAGACACAATTACTTTTGAGGGGATAGTATTAGTACTCAATTAGTATTTTATTTCTATATCAACTTTTTCTTTTTTAATTTCGAAGACTGACGAGTATATATGGTATTGATTTGATGATGATGATTATTGATTTAAAGTAAGAACGTGGGGGAAATTAACAAGTATTTGTGTAGTTTTATATGAAAATACATTTTTTTTTTGCGTCCACAGGGGGGTAAATTTGAAGAAGAAAAAAAAAAACTAGGCAACTTATTTATTCAGAGAACGTGACAGGGATGCATTTGTTTGATACACTCCAGAAGACAGACAATGAATTTTAATAGGGCATTAACGTTTTAACAGTTGGAATTGAAAAAAGAAAAAAAAACTTGCGAATATGTTTTTCTCTAATTCATTTAATTTTTAATTTAATTATTTTCCATCTACGACTTTATTTATTTATTTGATTGAAAAAATTCTCAAACCAGTTCTCGCTTTATAGTGAAGAATCCCCTCTGCGTTCTTGGATTTTCTTTCTTCATTCGATTTTCTTCACCTATCCCTCCCCCCTCTTTCTCTCTCCCTCTCTCTCTGTCTGGTGATTTATAAAACTTTTTTCTTCCTTCTGCCCCATAGCAAGTAAATCGGATTTATGAACCACTCTAAATTTAAAACATAATAATAATAATAATAATTTTTCTTTAAAAAAAAAAAAAAAATTATGTTGAATTATAATTAAAAGTAATAATAATGAGAAATAAAGAATGAAAGGAGAGGAAAGAAAATGGTAAATAAGTGGAAGGGAAAAAATGCTCTTCTGTTGATGCGTGAAATTACTCATGAGGAAAATAAATATATTAATATTTTCCCAAGAAGTAATAAAAAATAAATAAATAACCGTTTAATTTCTGTTATCTAATATATAACGGGTAAAGAAAATAAATGCTTAATTAAATAAGGATAAAAATTATTTATTTACATACTTTTTTTAATATACTCATATAACAGTTTTATATTAAAAATAAAAAAAAATATGAGATGGAGCGGCTAAATTAGCATATTAATGATTGACATTTAATTTTATAAAATTTTGAGAAAATTATTTTATTTTTTTCCTTAATTATACTGTAATTGGCTAATTGACCAATGGCTTCTAAGGCCATGCTGCCAATTTTTACTACATTAATGTAAAAGTATATTTTTATTCTCAGTAAATTAAAAAAAAAAAAAAATACTAAATAAAAAAAATATATTATCCTCTTCAAAAGTAATTCGACGACCTGTAACTCTTGTTCCGTATTAATTGATAATTTGTAGATCTCCGGGAAATTCAAAATCATCATATTTCATAAAATTTTATCTATTATTAAATTTATTATTACGGTGGTAGTAGATCTTTAAATTATCCATTAAGACGAAACCAAGTTTGTCCAATTTCTTTTGTGAGGAATAGTTTCGATGTATAGATAAAAAAGAATAAATAATAATGATCACTATATACTTTTGAAAAAATGTTTACAAAACAGACTACATCTAAAACGTCTTTTTATGCTAATTTTTTTTTTTACGAGATTTTTATTCTCCTATCTAAATCTAAAGACTAAATTAAGAAAATTCTTAGAATTGCAATCCTTATTTTTTATATATAGTCAGTGGTTCTTTTTACGCGGAACATATCTATCGCGTAAAAAGAGGTTAGGCATACAATTCATAAATAGAATATTTTTAAAGATAGCTTATTAATATTTTGTTTTTCTTTTGTTTCAGGTAAGATAATCTTAATTTCTTCATTCATCCTCAATTTTTTACAACTCAAGGTTTGTTTATATTAGAAATAAATTATTTCCATTAAAAAAAAAAAAAAAATGTTTTATTAATAGATACTAAGCGTGCAATTATTTTTTTACAATTCTCTAACGGTTATATTAATCACAATTAACGTTTGCATATTATTGATTATAATTGACATGTAAACAACAGGGTATATAAAAAATACAATTAGTTTTTCATTAGTTCTATTGAGTTTTATGAGTATAAATCATTCGTTCTTTTTAACATTGAAAAATTGTTTTAAAGAATATAAAAAATAAAAACAAAGAATATATAATAGCCTGTCTATTGTTAAAACTTGATCATTTTTTTCGTATCTTACCGTTTTTTTCTTTAATATTATATATATAATATTTATTTATTTATTTGCTTATACTTATATAAGGACTTTTTATTTGGAATTAACCATAAACTGAACGAATGTTAATGAGATTTCAAACGAGTTATCGTCATATATTATCATTCACATTTTTTAGATACAGGGGGACTTCGAAAAGTGTTTTTCCGTTGAAATCTTGACATCGAATTTTTTTTGCGATCACAATACTTTCTAACTATATATTTCAGGTATAGGCAAGAGAAAATAAAAATAAAATAAAATTGTCAGAAAATAGAAAAAACATAATGATGTTAATAGAAATTTACCATAAATAAAGTTTAGTTGGTCCAACTAATTTTTCTTTTTTTTTTTTAATATAAATCAGTCTTAATATTTTATGAATATTTTCTAGAATTTTTGCATTATTTAGTTGAGGTGAGAAATTTAAATTTTTAAATTAAATTTTCATTTGATTAAATATTATAAAGTTGTTGTTTGATTCCAATAGGTTTTGACATTGAATGGGAAAAACTTCTGAAGATTATGTGCTCTTTAAAGGTATTTAATTAAACCAATTTTATAATCACGATTATGCTATTTGATACACGAATCATGTGTTGTACATGATTTCAGTCTACTGGCACAAGCACACCAAATTTGGTTGAACCGATTTTTAATAAAATATTTAACTTGCTGACTAATCCATTTTAATCAACTTTTGATAAAGAAAGTGACAGTTTACTAAAGTTATTTATCTTTTTTTAACAGAAACTTATTACAAATAAATGATATCAGTCAACTGTCACTTTCTTTATCAAAAGTTGGATTTAATGAATTGGGGAGACCCGGCGAGCAGTTTCGTGATTAAAATAAAAAATTTCATATTTTGTTGCTGACGTTTCGAGTGTTGGTCACGCTCATCTTCAGGATTAATTGAGACGTACAAATTACATACGGCCAAAGGAAACATTTACTAAATAATTATAGTAATAATTTAACACCTGGTCTGACTCTTAGTGCAGGTATAGAGGTCTCGCCTCCCGTACTAAACGTCAGTGGTTCTTTTCTGTTGTAAGTGATAAAAATGCATTTATTTTATATTGGCTTCCAATAAAATAATTAAATAAGAAGGAGTCTAAATAAGCTCCGAAAAAGAATAAAATTAAATACCTAAAAGTAAGCCTCGAAACTCAGCAACAAATATAAAATTTCTTATTCTATTCAGAGCTACTCACACCCCTATTAATCCAATAAAAAATTTACAACCAACCCGCCCAGAAGATATTTACCTCTTAGGCTTAATGTCAATGTTTTTATTTATAAAAACAATCTTGAAAATCAAAACTAGTATGAATATAATACCGTTTGTAAAAAGGTCGGATTGTTAAGATTCATTCTAATTAATTTGAAATTAATATGGTATAATAACATCATCGTTATTGTTGGTTTAATAAAGACGGCAAAAGAGAGGGAGATTTAACTTAGTCTATTTCTTTATTGAAACACTCTGGGTGTTGAAGATTTTTTTTTAAACTAAAAAGTCGTTGAAAATTTTATATGATGATGGCTGAGTAGAAGGCAAAAGAGGGGCCGCCCCCGCAGGTCGCCGGAGCCACCTGACTCTCCTGACTCCGCCTCATGGAGTCCCTCCATTAACCCAGTTCAGTTACCGCCTCTAACCAACGTATAAAACACTCACTCTTTTCTCTTGTTTTTAAACTAGAGTGTGCACAATCGAAACCAATCTATTTTTTTTTTCTTTTTACTTTCGAACAATAACAATAATAACCATTCGATCATCATAGATAAATGAAATTATACTTTTGTTAATCACAATTCCACGCTTGACTACGCCATTAACACTTTTTATCAAAATTCTTATTATTAAATATAAATAAACTTAGTATATTTATTAAATCTCAAAAAAAGGAAGAACTGGAATGGGGGGGGGGGGGGTAATGTTGGCTCTGATTGTGACATGAGTGACGTATGTGTCGAAGATTCTTTTTGAATTAATCTAATTTTAGTTGGTCTTCGACTTACGCCCATTTTTGTAAAAGCACATTCTTAAAATTAAGTGTAGAATCGTGAGATTTGAATGTGGCGCCTTTATTAGATTTGGCAACACAGCTGTCAACAACAATTTATTTAATTTTTTATTTAGATCGAGATAGGGGCAGCCATTCGGAACCAAACACGGTCGAATATTGACTACCACCTCAAAATTCACGTTTTTAAATATAATAAACTATTCATTTATTAAATCACACTATTTAAAAAGAAGAATCGCAATATAGGTGAAGATATTGGAGCTGATTGTGACGTATGTTCTTTTTATTCTAACCTAACTAAAAATATATTTTTAAGATTTTTAACTTTGATTTTTTTCAGATAGCATACAACAAAAAATTTGATTAAATAATTAATTTCAAAAGTTAACAATAAAACTTTAATTAAACGGATCTAAATCGAATGGTTAACCGGTTAAAATGATCAAAATAAAACCATATAAATTTTTATAACCTCTATTCATTAATTTTATTTCGATGTTTAGTGCCATTGTGTACCTCTGTTTAAATTAACTTTTTTTTTTTTTATTTTACTCTGAGTTTAATTAAATAATAGAATAGGTAGAGATATAGGTAAATACAAACACAATTGGAACATTTTAGAATGAGTTGAATTTGAATAGATTAAAAATAACAATAAGGGATCATGTTTTAATTAATAAGTGGAATACGTAAGGCTTAAGTTCATAAATAGATATATTTATACTGGTATAAGACTATCTATTTATATGTACCCTTAGATTTTTCTTAATTAAAATTCATTTACACATGATCCGGGGAAATGTTCTCTAGCCTCTGTGGATAATTGATTTTTTTTTTTTTGAAAGATTTTTGAAGAAATATTCCCCTACTCTGTCTTTTTCTTTTTTTTTATTTAACCTTTGACTCAAAGGATTATAAAAATACCATATGAAATTACAATATTAAATATTTAATAATAGTTACAAAAACATTTCATTAAAAGAATTATTTAACAAAAAAAAAAATTAGTCAATAAATCGGGAATGCCCCCCTCGATTTTCTCGTATACACATATATAGGTGAGTTATCACGAAAGTTTCCAGGAAAAGTACAACTTCCCGTTACCGAAAATAGTTCAAACGTTCATAGAGATTTACAATTTTGCTGTATTGTAAAATTTGTTTGGTCTACATTAAATTGTTTTGTTGTAATCGTGTTAATGAACATACATTCGAAAAAATGGTATTTTTAGACTCAGGGATGTCCAAAACGTCAAAAACAATCAAACTCTCTAGATCGAATTTTTAACCTTTGGAGAAAATGAAAAATAAAAAAAAAGTCGCAGATGGATGTATTTATTTATTGATGGCTGATATGTATGTTAAACTTGGATTATTGTTTAGTGGTTTTAGGAAATTTATTAAACTGGAAGTTTCTCTAAAGTTTGGTATTATTTCTTTGAGATACTTAATGTGTTCTTTGGGTTTTTCGGCATCATCGCCCTTATTTATTTAAATTAATTGGTAGCCAATATAATATGAATAACTTTTTATCGCTCAGGATGGGAAGCGAACCATTGACCTTTGATACATGAGGTTAGACCTCTATCTTTGCACCAAGGAACAGAACTTTAATAAAGTTGACAGGAAAAAAGTTGTTCTGGAATTGCCGTGCATTCTTTTAATTATTAAATAAGCTTCTCTTGTCCCAGTTTCTTTTGTAATATATAATATTTTGTTTTAAATTTGAACGGAAAAATTTGAAGTATGTTTAATGGATGATGATGAGTAAAAGAGATGATGATGATGATGCTGAGGGCATCAGGTAAACAGCATCAACAACACTCTAACAAAAAATAGAAATTCCAATTTGGTCCCAGGACCCAAACAACATGGAACGGGTTTATGGTGTCCCATACACAGAGACTTTCTCCTTGAACGAAATGTTGTTGTTGTTACACCGAAGAAAATTATTAATAATAGAGAGAACGCGTTTAATATTATGTTAAAAATAATCGACGATCATGCACTATAATAATAAATAAATGAAATATGAGAGGATTGGGAAAATTAGGCCTGGTCGGCCCCGGATCTTCTCAACTCAAATTTTGTAAGTAAATGAGGCTTTTTTTTTTTTTTTTTTAATTTTTGAGAAGACTAATTTTGATTGATATAAAAATCTTATACGCTTCATTTTGACCCAAAGGTCTTTATCTATATAATCGTTTTCTTTAAACATTTTGATAATTCCGTATTTAATTAATTAATTTATCTGGAAATGAATATTAAATTAAATTTTATGTAATTTAAATAATTTTTCGAATGGAATTTTGCACAAAAAAACAATTTTTTATCTATATGAGTGTGGAAATTAGTTCGTGTTTGTGTAGTTGACAACTCAATGACCAATTAATGAATTTTCATGTATGCACAGTTGTTAAATCTCCTAAGAAATTAACAAACTAAACGAGGTCCACTCTAGATGAACTCGAAAAATATATTGGTAAGTTGGTCATTTGGGTTGCCTACCTTCCAGCAAGCAAAACGATCGAATTTATGCACCCTATGGTATGTTTAGAAAAATTATCTTCGGAAAAAAATGTTGACAATGACTTGGGGCGATCGTTCTTTTTTTTCTTCGTTCCTTTAAAATTCATTCTTTTCAACAAGTTCATCTTTAATTTATTCTTTATTCTAATTTATTATAAAGAATTTCAAAATGCTTTAATTCTAATCAGTTAGTGATCCTGATGGAAGCTGAGAGAGAGAGGGAGAGAAAAGATAAGATAAAATTTTCTCATTAAATTAATAACAAGAAGTCAAAAGATGAAAAATATCCCCATAACAAATTATGAAGAAGGAGAGAGAAAGAGAGAAGAAGAAAGAATCTTAATTAAAATTAAAAAAAAAAAAAAAAATTAAAAATATCTCCCAAGGCCATTTTTTTAAATAAGATTTTTTTCGGGGTGCAAGCAACAAAATAAATTTATTTTTTATTTAATGAAAAAGAACAAAAACTAATTAAAATTTATTTGTTTATTTATTTGAAACAAAAAGCACAAATGATATTAATTAAAGATAATAAAAAAAATATGGAATAATAATAATAATAAAGCATTTATTTGCTCTGTCTCCTTGAGCAGAGATTCCGCTTCATGGGTTGTATGAGTTCATTCTAATCGTACGACAAGTTTGAAAGTGAATGGGCCGCTTTACACAAAATCTGGTATGACTAAACGCACATCACTCTTACCTAAGGTAAGGAAAAGTGAGTGATGTTATACCAGATTTTTTACCCATAATGTGCCAAAACAAGCCATCGCCATCATTTAGAGGAGAGCCTGGCCCAGTACTTGGTAACCATTAAATGCAAGCTTCCGGGAAGTATCATTTTTTTAGACCCAAAAGGCCTCAAAACGCGTATTTCCATTGAAATTTCGGCATCGATTTCTTTTTGTGATCGCAATACTATCTCATTATATATTTCAGATAGGGAGAGAGAAGGTAAACCCCCTCCCCCTTAGGAAAATATAAATACCTTTTTCCCAATTTGCTTCCCAAATTCCAACTCACTTCATCGAATAATTAAAATTAGGATTGCATCAATTTATTTTTTTTAATTTAATGATTTATTTGTTGCATTGCTCTTTTGGTTCATTCATTTTATATACAACAGAAAGACAGAAACAAAAATAAAAAAACATGGCTAGTATAAATTTATGTCTAAACTTGTGAAAGAAACACTCTTCATGTCATTTGACAGTTTAATAGAAGGTTATTATTATTATTATTATTAATATTATGTCGTTTGGGGGCCTTTATTTATTTATTTATTTGATACATAGAACAACCAACCAACAACAACAACGTGACTCGTTTGTTAACTTCTTCTCGTTGTTGTTGTTGTTGTTGTTGTTACCACAATTCACTTAACTTCATTTTCATTATACCTCTCTCCCCCCCCCCCTCTCCTTTTAATGTCTTAACAATGTCCTTAATGACGAAATTTTAATAACAATTGAATTTCATTCTATTCTTAACGATCTGATTGTAATTATAATTATTATGCAAAAATCTACAACGAATGACAAAAGACCCTCATGACTCTTAACTTTTCCAAATTTATTTTATTTTTGTGACACACCCATGACCTTTCTACTATTTTACGACTCATTGACTAAAATAATTTTTTCATTTTATGGAATATAAGTTATTTTATTTTATAGCTCTAAAATAAATAGAGATATCAATATCATATTAAATATTAAATTACTATTATTTTTTTTTTAAACCCTAACGGTTTTAATCTTATTACAAGAAAATGCAGATGAGGCTTATCGAAAAGATAGATAGATTGGATAGAGAAAAAGGAGGCTGTCCTTGGGAGGCTGGGACCTGGAGCCTTCGGGTCATCAGACAGACTCAAGGCCATTCGCAAGATAAATTTGATGCAATTAACAAGGGAACAATGCGATGATCCCATCTCAACAAAATATAACATCGGTTACAAAATAAATAAACTTGTTTATCAGTAATTTACTTTTCTTCCGGTCAAAAACCCATTTAAATTATAATAATTATATGCAGGTGCAAAGAAAATCACTAAATGAGTCTGAAAAACATATGTGCACACAAATATCTCTATGTGCAATTGTTATGTATTTTTGTTCATATTTTCACTCACTTTTATTTGCAATGACCTTTGAACGCAGCTGATATATGGGGTGTTAAGTTAATTAGTTAAAAGTAGTTTCCCCCTTCAGTAACATTGTAACTTTTGAAATTTTACTATTGTAATAGTTTCGCTTCCTTCTTTAAAATATACTATTTAGTTTGAATTAATATATTCCGCCTCCGTGTAAAACATTTATCAACCTTTTTCCTTATTTATCTTTATCCGCCTTATAAATAGATTTTCTATTTACTAGTGAATTTTTTTTTAAATATTTTTCTTCTAAGCAACTGAAATATGGAAATGGAGCAAGTTCAAAGAATATGAGTCATCTGTCTATCAACAATTATTTTTTCTAAATGAAATAACACGGATGAAAAAACTGATTGCAGAAAATGAAGGAATGTAATTGATGTTAGTTTAAATAATAAATTGTAAATTTCGAGGAGATTAATTTCATTATTTAATATAACATCATCAGGTTGTATTATTATATTTATTATGTTAAGATTACATATCTTATAAATATATATAAAACAAATAGATGTTATTACTACAACAACTAATATCATATTATATTTTTCAGCAAGGCTTGATCATATATTAAATAAAAAAATCAAGAGGCTCAAAATTTATTTATTTAACCTGACGTCAAATATATTTCTTCATTTTTTTCGTTGAATCGAGACGCCAAATAGAGTCCTTCACCAAATATATTCTATAACTCTCTGTTTTATTAGGGCCAAGCTACTAGACCATACCTTAATATAAATTCATTACAAACTCAAACAAAACAATATAAATACAATATTATTACAATATCCATACAACATTAATATTCTATAACTTTTTTTTAATATAATAATAATAATCAAATTTTTTTAACTATAGTCTGGCTATTATACGAAGGAACCTGAGATTTCTCCAGATCACTGACTGGTACTAAATACTCCCATCACAAGACTTCCCAAAACTATTCACTTCATTCAAATATAAAGAAAGCTAGGCTAAGAGGGAAATTACAGGCTGATTCTCCTACTTAAGGTTCTTCTTACTTTGGCCTGAATGAAAAAAAAAACTGAAAAACAAAAAAAATATCAGGTTTTAATTTCTATTCAAAAAATAATAAATAAGTTGTTAAAAAAATATCTAATATAAGGCGATTAAACCTTTCTTCCTCTCCCTCACTTAAAAAAAAGAATCCTGACCAGATGCCTTGTTATAATAGAATGAGTCATTACGAAGCTTCCTTTTATATTTTACACGTGAGATCCAGAACATTCCAGAAAAGAAAAAAAAAAAAAAAGCTTAATGTTTAAAATTATATCTTCTAATAAATTTTTTACCTTAAGTCACTTGAATTCCTTTGGTAGTTAATAAATAATATTAAAAAAAAAAAAAAAAAAAAAAAAAAACATTCACTGATTCTAATTATCCATTTTTCTTTTTCCCTTTTTTTTTATCTTGTTTTTAAACTTTTTATTTTTTTTTTCTTGACAAGATTCTCAAAATAATTGAAATTTTTTTTTGTTTCCTTGTAAGCTCGTTTTACCATAATTCACCATTAAAGTCACCATTTTCTATTGACTTAATGAGAAAGGTCAATGATATTTTTATATTCAGAAAATAAATAAATTCCTTTTCCGACATATAAGGAAAATAAAAAGAAATTCCTTAAAGTTCAAAACTTTTTTTTTTTTTTTTGAAAATAATATAAATTATAAGGCTGGGGATTATATCAATAAAATAAAAATGTATTACAAAAAAAAAAAAGGAACGTTTCGTTACTAAAATTATAATTTCGTCAATGTTATCAATATCATAAGAAAATTTTTAAAATTAGCTTGATGACTACAAATTTGTATTTATACCTTTATTTTTTCCTTTAAAAATTTGCGGTAACTATTTTGAAAGAAGCTATTTTTTTTTTTTTTTTTTTTTTTTGATCTTGGGTTTCCTATCTAACCCTAAGCTCTTGATTATTTATTTAATTGAAAAATATTTTTTTATTAAAAAATAAAAATACACATCTCCGAAAATAGATGGGTGCCATTGAGATTTATTAAGAAAATAAATGGAGTCATTTGACTCATTAGTATGTATGTTGGGGATAAATCGACCAACCAGAAAGAGAGAGGTCATTTCATTATTCAACTTTGTGGCCAGTGAGTCTCTCCCTTGATGGCCTTTAGGGCTCTATTATTATTTATTACACTTATTTGATCTTTTTTTTTTTTTGCTTTATTAATTATTTTTCTTTGAATTTATTTATTTATTGTATTTCGCTTAAAAGGGATTCATCGTGCTTATCGGGCTTAATTTTCACACATCTAGATTGCTGTCCCAATCAGAGGCAAATTCATTTCATTGGGATCAGAATGTAAAGTCTACAAGAAATCGCAAATGAATCTAATCATTTTATCTCAATTTAGCGGAATGAATATTTCTCTTGTATAAACATGAGCACTAAATTTAAATTTATTTACGACCTGCTTAGAGGCACAAGTCCTCGGTGGCTAGGTCCAATCAAACACAAATACAAATTTATAA
>JAAAKE020022439.1:0-10301 GCA_010014785.2 Anisolabis maritima | reverse complement strand
TTAGCTATTCAGCCAGGCTTCATTATTTGTTTACATATTTTTATAGAAAAAAATACAATATATAAGATACACATTTATGAACAATAAGATATATTTAAAAATACTAATAATAATAATACTATAATAATTATAAAGAATAAATACTTATAAATAATAACATTATATTACAAACATAACAAATATAGCAATACATTATAAAAAAAATACGATTAGAAAAATAAATTTTTTTTTTATTTAAATTACTATATTTTTGTAGAAATTATGAAGTTGTTCATTTTTTTAAACTAATAAATAATAAATAAATATTAAATGATTAATTGGTGATAGTTTTGCCATATAACTTTTCTGGGTGCAGAGGTAGAGGTTTCGTTTCATGTACTAAAAATCAGTGGTTCGCTTCCTGTCTTGATCGACAAAAATTTATTTATATTATATTGGCTCCCTATTATATAATATAAATAAATAAGAAGTCTAAATGGTCTCAGATGCCGAAAAAGACTACTCAAAAAAAATGTGACCAAGCTAAATGTTGAGATTTCAAAAATAAAAAAAATTTAGTTTTTGGCGCTTTGCGTGCAGATACTTATTATTTTTTTTACTTTGGCGAATCGTCGTAAATCTGACTCACCGGGATGCGTTTAATCTCCGTCCAATTTCAAGTTCTCTAGGTTTATTTTTTCATTATTAATTATTTTAATTATATTGGTTACCTATTAATTTAAATAAATATAGGAACATATCTTCAAATGCCGAAAAGACAAAAAAATTTTACTATATTATATTGACGAATAGTATTTAAAATCACTGATGTTTTTTTCAGGTGGCATTATTATGTTTAATACTGGGAATTTCTTGTGGTCCGTTTTCTTCCTCAGCGTATTAGAGAGATTTCCTAGGGTTAGGAAAAATATGCAATTCGATCACAAACCAAAAAATTCCTTTCTTTGTAGAAAAAAGAAAAAAGCTAAAACAAAATTTTAAGGCAGGAAATCACGAGGCAAGAAGTGAACGAAAGCCAGAGGATGAAAAATATTTTTTTTCCCAAATATAAGATAACGCCCTTCGCCCGGAAGTAGATGCGTGATTTTTTTTTCAAGAAAAACTTTAATTGCATTTACTTATATATAATATATCAAAAGAACATGTGCACTAGAGAATTGAAAAAGAGTTTTACGATACAGTGTTTTTAAAGCATTACTTCCTTATTTATTTATAAATATATAATTTTTTTTTATTAATATGAGAATTGAAGATACATTAATCCGCTCGTCAAAAAAATACTTGTTAATTAAGAGAATATCACTGTATGAATGTTCATTTCTGATTTTTTTTTATTTTTAGCTTAGCATGTTCATAAGCATGTTCCTGTAATTGGTGCATTTATTATATTATTAGTTGTGAATGTAATTTTGATGGTGATCATCAATCAGCCATTAATGTTCTCCCTGTGTCTATTGGCGGGGGTCGGGAGAAGAGGGGGGGGAGAGATTGTCCCCCGTCATCGGCATCCATTCCGTTTTCGACAAGGCCAGAGAGTCAGTTCAGACTCTTCTTCGATGTCGAATGTCGATGTCGATGTCGATGTCTTCGGTGGTGTCTAATTACGCGGCTGGCATTCAGACCATATATCAATGTCATTCCCCCACCTCCCTTACCATAGACAGACACATCATGTCCCGTTTACGGGTCTCATTTCGAAAATAATGAGCTTTTACCAAGAAATTGCTCCTCAATTAGACATTTGTTAATTTAAAGCTGAATTTCAAATGTTTTTCCTGTTGTTGTTGTTGTTTGCGAGAGGAGAAAAAATATTCAAAACTTTTTAAAACAAACAAACAAACAAACAAAGAACGATATTTATGTCAACGGAAATATTTCTTTTTCTAAGATCTAACTTTTAATTTAAGAATAAGAACATGAGAAAAAATTTCAATGGCACACTTTATTTATCAAAATTCAAAAATTATTAATCGGCTCTCTATAATGATGTGTCAGGGCTACTCCAAGAAGTAATTTTCTTTGAATTATTCTGGGGCAGAATAAAGTTCAGTTTGGATGCTTAACTATTGCTTTATCCACTTTGACTAGATGGCTCCCCATTTGTATTTAAGAAATTTACAAATTTTATTTATGTAAAATTTTGTGACTTATCATCTATCTCAGTGATTAATATAATTTAATATTTAAAGTCTAAATGGCATTAGAGGCCGAAGAGACACAAAAGAAAAAAGAAAAAAACGTTAAAAAAGTTCATTCACAAAAAATTGCCTTCTAAAATTTCGTGTGATGATGAAGTCATTTTGAAGCAGTCCGCTGCTTAACCCAACTCACTTAGTTGATTTCAAAATGAAAATCAACAATGAAATGTTAAATTACCGTTATCCTTTAGGGTCCTTGGATGATTTTATTCAAGGGAGAGTTTAGAAGAAACTACAAAGCTTGGAAATTTTATAATCCAGATAAATTGAGTTAAGGACGGGTTTCCGGGTGCAGTCAGGTGAAACGTTATGTATGAGTTTTCGAATGTCTGTTACACACTTCTTCAGGGCTAACAAGTAGACAAAAACATACTTGCAGCCGGGAACCCCTCTCAATGTTTGGGCTAATTAAAACTAATAATTGATTAATTTTTTTTTTATTGTGTCCGATAAGATAATAATTTTTTAATATATGATTTTCTTTAAAATCTCTTCAGGAAGAATTTAACCAAACTATGAAAATTTATTCACAAAGACGATCTTTAGCTGAAATCACAAACAACAAAGATCTGATGAATCATCGCTGATTATAATCAAATAATAAATAGTCCTAAGGAGTAGAAAATTTTAAAAAATCAGGCCTATTTTATGTTGATAAATATCTATCAAAACATGACATTAAAAAGATTTTCACTCGCTAAGTCAATTTCCTACATCCTATAAGTAATTATTATAATAGATGCCTCTAATATGAATTTATCTCGTACTCCATTTAGGAGTTTAATATATGATATATTTTGGTATAATTATTTAAAAGTAAAAAATTTAAATCTCGGGAATGACCATAAAAAGTCGAAAATATTATAATATTTAAATATAAATAATAAGGATGATTGAGAGGGAGCTTGAAATTTGGTTAATATTAATATATTCTATTCCTCCACGATTCATGAAAAAATCCTACGCATGAGCCTGTTGTATCTCATTAGAACTAATTATTAATTTGTGCGACTGTATATAATACATTTTTATTATTAAATTAACCTTTTTCATCTCTTTTAGGATTGTTCCATTCTATGCTAATCAAACGTTAAAAAATACTCAATTCAGTATTGAATTAGCAGATGTCTCTTTATTTTAATAAATTCAAAACAAGCGCAAAAAATTAATACATTTACATGTTTATCGTTTTTTTTTTTTAATATTTAATTAAATAATCTTAAAATTAAAACATCGTAACAATAGCCATCAAGGTAATTTTCTAAAAAGGGGAAAAGAAGAAAAAAGGGACATTTTTAATTTAAGACAATCGTAACTAAGTGGATAAGCTACTGGCTTGGAAAAATAAAAGAACGTCTTCGTAGAAATTGTTTGTTCAGAGAGAGAGAGAGAAAAGACAAAAAGTCCTGAAAATAAAATAAAAAAAATGGTCAAGGGTCAAGCGAAAGGGACGGAGAGGGTGCCAAGGGCCAAGAGGCCATGAAGCCCAAGAGATAGATAGAAACAAAGAGCGGTCGAGTGGTCGGCGGCTGAAGACAAGCACAGGTCGTTTCGATGGCAAAAGACGACATCGTCAGGGACATTAACCGGAGGGTGGATGGAAACTGGGATTAACCGGACCAGTTGGGGGGAGGAGACCGATGGCCAACAAGTGAAACCAAGAGCGCCATTCGGAACCAACTATTTTATGATTATCGTTGGCAAAAAGAGGAAAACAAAAAAAAGAACAATTACGACGCACCTCCCCCTTCTTTCTTCCGTTCTTAACTAAAATGGTGGGATGCATTTAAGAAATGAAAATGGCACGGAATTTAGAATATTAAAAAGAATAGGAAAACACTATGGAAATTAAATAATTAGGTATACAAGTAATGGAGTTGAAAGAGGAAAACAAAAAAATGTCTTGTCGTTGTCGTCCGGACGCCAACTTGAACATTAAATTCCCCCTCTATAATCAATAAGCGGATTTTTTAGAGTGATATATTTATAAAAAATTCAAATGGATTTTAAATTGTATGAACATATGTAAATGTCAAACTTTTCCCTCTATAAAGATTAGATTTTTTTTTCATGATACACTCTTGTTTTTTTTTAATGTAGTTTTTTGTATTAAGCAAAGTTGATATATAAATATCAAAAAATGAAAAGACCACCAGGCAGGAAAAAAATAAAAACAGAAAAGATTACAATAAAACATTTTTAGTTAGTGGTATATCCAATTGTTTTTTGATATTGCAAGAAATATAAACAAAAAGCAACCAGAGGTTCATATTTAAAAAACTCTAGAACCCACTTTCAGAAACCTATTATCGTTCCTTCCTTAGAAACCTACACAAACATCTGAATTTTATAAATCTGTATATTATGTATTATATATTTGAGTACCTTCTATGTTTTTATATTATGTATTTCAGAGCATTGTATTTGCTAATAAGATTTTTTTTTTAATATTGTAAAATTATTATGAATGGCTTCTGGCAAACAGCCAATAAATAAATTTAAAAAATTTTCCAATCCTGTATTTGTGAAACAATCGATTTATAGGTAGGAATGTTTGGAATTTTTCTTAATTAATTGGTTGAAACAAATTTATTTATTATATTTTAATATAATATAATGATAATGACTGCATTAAAAAAAAATAAATAAATAAATAAAAAAAGAGAAATAGACACCTCAGAGAGATTTTTTTATTTATTGAGTCAACGTCTATTTTCACTTTCATTTCATAAATCAATACCAACTAATACACACCCACTAATTTGCTTAGAAAAAAATTTCACTAAAATTCCTTATATAGAATATAAGACACAATTTTAATCCCTTAATAATTAGATATTATTTCATCAAAGTAATTTGAAAACAATTTTGAAGAGTGTTAGAAATCTTGTATACAAGATAAATAATTCATAATTAACGATTATAAAAAAATGTTAGAGGACTTATAATAGAGAGCAAATCAAATTAGAATCTAGATCAAATACTGGATCGGAGAGAGAAGATTAAAAAAATAATAATAATAAATAAACACGAAACGAGTGAAAAAACACTGATAATATAATAATATAATATGTTTGAGTTGTTAAAAGTCCGGTTGGTTATTAGAAGGTACAGTTAGTAAAGAGAGAGTAGAGAAGAGAAGGGAGCGAGAATGTCGCCCTGAGGAACATCACAAACCGACACCTGATCATCTCTCTTTCCAAATAATAAAATCCAATTCGAGAAACGAGCCAAGTAATTAACTCTTTTTGTATTATTATATGATAGCCGACTTTAAGAAAAAGAAATTAAATAAATAAATAAAAAATTAAAAAAGAAAACTTTAAATTACAAATCATCAATTTGTTTTTGTTGTTGTTTTTTTTTAAGGGAATGAAGTTCTTTTTTATTGCCATTTGATCAAAGGCCATTAGGCTTAACATCATTACATACAAATAATCTCTTAACAAAAATACAAATCTATATATATTTTTTATAATACTTTTTGTTTAATATTGAAAAAATTGCATGGATAAAATATTTTTTTTTTTAATTCCTTTATTATTATAAAGATGTCTAATGAAATTTATTGATTGTGTATATTTAAAATTCTAAAAAAAAAAAAAATTGAACTCTGGCTGATTTTATTCCAAACCTTCATGTTGCGTGTGACTTGAGTACGTTCCTACCTTAAATATCAAATTTAAGCCAAGATAGATTTTGTTTCCACACGAGCACACCCATTTTTTTAAGAGTGAAAATTTCCGTTGATGAATTGTCAATAATTAATACAATAGATAGCTGATATATTGATATAAATAAAGATGATTTCATCTTTTCATATTTGCATAAATCAGCTAGTTTATTATTTTTAATTAAATTCATGCGGTTTCGGTCTGGTTTTTGCCATCATCACGGCTATAATATTAAATTTATAAAAAAAAAATTGATTTAAGCGTTTAAATTAAATTTTACACATTTTCAGGAACAGAATGAATGTTGAATTATTTTCAAAACTTTTAAAAAATAAAAATATGTATGAAAAAACATTATTACTATTATTAATAATAATTTATTTATTATAATTAGATATATAATATGGATAATAATAATAATAATAATTATTATTATTATTATTATAATTATTGTTATTTATTAACTATTGATAAAGATTTGTTAAGTTTAATTAAATAAAAATAAGTAATAAAGAGACCTTAATATTATGTAAAAAACTGGCATCTAGCCAACATAGCCAAAACTTGTAATTACTTTTGACATAACTAGAAACTCTCGTTTGATAGCGAAAAACCTCACTAAGCATCGGACACTCCTTGTAAGGAGAATGTCCTGATTTGAGGAGGGACTCTAGGCACCGGCATTTAGCATGCATCGTTGAGAGGGAATCTTTCTTAACGTCCCTTCAACTATTCACTCTCGTAATTTAATGGTCTGTTTGCGTAAATATCTTACTGCATGTTCTAATCTAATCATCGATTTATTCAATCTGGAAATGATATAGAAAAACCTTCTATGTGTATTTGTCGAATATTGTTTTAAAAGATTTTTGTTTATATAAAGAAGAAAATTAGCGAGAGAAAAAAGAATATCTTGGAACAAGTTTTCAACGCTAATTTTAAGTCTCAACTAAACTTTTTTCTCTCTCTCGCTCTTCTCTCTTATAAATATATAGTGAATATAGGGAAGTTTTTGTCCTTCTCGCACCCACTCGGGAACATTATATGGCGCTCATTGTTCTCGACGTTGTCTTGTTTTAAAATTCTCCTTTTTTTGGAAGGGATGGGAAGGAGGGTCCGTAATGGCCCTGCTTCCAAACAAAACAAATAAAACAGCCGACGATCTAGCGTCGTCGTAAACCCGGGGCAAATTAATAGCAAAGGAGAGAACCCGAGGGACTTGAAACGCGGGGGGGGGGCTGCCCAATCGAATGACCACTTCGAAAAATCAACCCCCTGTTCCTTTCGACTTTAAATCAAAAAGGAAAACTCCCTTTCGATGCTTTTTTTTTCTATAATCATAAGATGATTAAAAATCTTATGGAAAAGTGGCGTTTAGTGTTGTGGGGGCAACACCAATTTCCTATCGAGATAATAAAAGATATGATATCAATTATATACTTATTAATAATCAGCGGGATCAATATTGGTTAAAGATTATACTTAATTTTTAAGATTTTATTCTAAGAACCCCGGAATGAAAATTTTTTAAAAATTATACTTATAATTATCCGTTTCAAAAGAAATCACGAAATCTAAAAATATTAAATTTAATTATGATCATTTTGATTACCTAATTATCCATTAGATGAAATAAAAGATAGCATTTGTCTAATATCTTTTGAGACGGACAATATATATTTTTTCTTAATCACCAACTTTTTGAGATATATGGGAATAAGAAGAAATTCTTTATATATGATTTTTACAGAAAGAATTAGCCTAGTAAGTTGAGAAAGTTAATAGAAAAATAATATGTAAATTGATAGATAATAAATTGTAATCAAGGTGGACGTTATGACAAGAAATTCAAAATATTTTGGTAAATAACTGGTCAAATGATTTTTCTTTTCCGTCATTAGAGATAAGCAATAAATTTTATATATATTTAATATTTATTTTATTTGGCATCTAATATAATTTAAATAAATTTTAGCAGTCAGGACGGGAAACAAACCACTGGCCCTTAGATCATGAAGTTAGACCTCTACGTCTAAGAAACGGGATGTTAAATGATTTCCATTTGATAAGGATAAATAATAGGAATAAAATTACGATTATATTAGTAGTATAAGCATCAATAAATAAAAGAAAAATCAGGATGATTGTTAAATTAAGTTATTTGCTATAAAAATAATAAATTAGAAAATTATAATTATAATTTCTGTCTTAATTTCCAATTAGCTCTAAACTGTTGTTTATGAATAAGTTACCAGTGATTTTATTTAAATTTTGAACTAGAATTAATCAAAGACATAAATTAGGATTAGATAAGGAGATTATTCAAGAGAGAAAATTAAGTCATTATATTCTAAAATATCTTAAAAAGAAATTATGGACATATTATTAAATTATACTTTATGATTAAATCTGCATTTTAGTCGACTTTCTCTTAAAAAAATATGGAGGAGAAAAAAAAAAGAAAACTAGAGGGAAGGAAGATCAAGGATGACTTAATTCAGAAGAAGTTTTAAGGATTTTCTTTATAAAGATTTTTAAAGAGAGAAGGAAATTGTAGAGTTCGACACACAACGCTGGATGATGGATCGTGTAAACAAAGTAGGGTCGACATGTAAACATCTTCAGTACAAGAAACGGGGCATGTCGCCTGGTATTTACTTGATTTTGAAGGTCAGAGAAAAAAAATCCAAAGAAGCCTAGAGCATTTGAGGTGAGCATCCATCAAATTCAGAAGGAACATAAATATATTCATTCTTTAAGCTTCTTTATTAAAAATAATAATAATAATAAAGGTGTGGTCAAGATTCGAGCTTCTTGAACGGTGAGTGGTGTCAGAAACATTTTAGCCGATAAATAAATAAAATTCTCTTTAGAGAACAATTATCAAGAAGTCAGTTTGTTATTTATGTAGTAGAATTGGAAGCCAAGACGCCACTCGCATTCTAATGACATCTCCAAAAGTAGAACCATTTATAAAAATAATTTGCTTGGCCAACTCTCTTGACGGATCACGAACATGAAATAATAACACAAAGTCTAATTCACTATATTCTAAAACACTTAGGAGAGAAAAAAAATTGTTTTGAATCTATAAAAATTTTTTTTAATATTTAGTTACCTGCTTCTAGTTCTTCTGCTCTAGAAATTTTCATAATAACGAAATTGAATTAATAAAATTTTTATTAAATAATTTAAGGTAACATTTATGATATGATTATAGAAAATTTTAAAAACTGGAATTGTGTTGAATGAATAAATCAGTTAAACAGGTTATTTATCATCGAGAGTAAAATTATAATATAATTATTGTTATAGGTTTGACTATTTGGAAAAAACGCTTAATGATTTCTAATTTTTTCTGTAGCAGGTGTTTGATTTGACGCATTAATAATAAAAAAAAGATAAAAAATTTTTATTTTATTATAAAATAGATAAAATAAAATGTTTTTGGCAAAAGCTAATTTAAATTTGTAGAACTAGTCAGGAGTAATAAAACATTATATTCTGTATTATTAAAAATAATTTTGAACCATTAAAATAAGGAGAATTGGGCGTCAAGTTCAACAAAAACACAAATATGGGCTATTCATGATTTAATAGATAAGAACTAATCTTAAGGATTAAAGTAGCAGTTTAAGCAGGGTTGACACATGTAGAGATTTCCTAAGAAAGTAGATGCGAAACGAGCCGAAAATGTCCGAAAGTTTTCTTGGTCAGGCAATGAGAAAAGTAATATAATTATTAGTAATAGGTAACCCCCTATCAAGACAAGCTTCTTTGATCAGTTTCTTTAATATTCAGGATTTTTTATTTTCTCGTATATGTAGTATAAAGAAAGTATTGTAATCGACCAAAAATTCGATCTTGACGTTTGGGAGCTCCCGAGTCCGAAAATACCATTTTTCGAATTATGTTTGTGTATGCCCGTTAACTCAATAACTCGAGTAAATCATATAAATACATTCGTCCATTACGTGCAAAATCATCATAAACTTTTGGACTATTTACAACAACCGGAAGTGTTGTCCTAAAAATTGTAATAACTCAAATATGATTTCACGGAGACGAGATATAAATTAGATGTTAATAAATTTAGTAAAAGTTCTTTCCCAATTCATGTGTATACGAGAAAGACGAGGGGAGGCCAATTTCTATATTATTTATTTATTTATTTATTTATTCAGAAAAATCTAAAAATTTTATCTAAAGATTATTTTTTAATCTTTAAATTATTTTTAGCTATTATTTTAAAAATAATTTAAAATTTCCTTTGTCTTCTTCTGTCCCATTCCTGCTCTATGGGATTGGTATTAAAATTTCCTTTATCAACTATTAAATTGGGTATTGACTTTTTATCTTCCCCGCTCTCTGAATAAAAACTATAAGGCTATATTCTTTCAGGAGGCTTCGCTTTTGTCCTAGAATTTTT
>JAAAKE020022417.1:0-10301 GCA_010014785.2 Anisolabis maritima | reverse complement strand
GTTATTATAGTATATTTCTTAGAAATAATTTATCAAGAATATTTTTTTGAGATAAAAAAGGGAATGACTAATTCTTGCTCTACATTTCTAGTATAAATAAAGATAACTTCAGAAATAAAAAATAACAGACATCTTTATTTATGAAAAGATTTTTTGAAACCTAGTACCTGAGTGAAAATTGGTTCGTTGTCATTGATATCTTGGACGATAACATGAATAGAGGAGGTTGCTGTTAGTTGAGGAACACCCGAATCCAAAGCCAAAAGAGTGAAGGCAACTTGTTGGACTTTTTCGAAATCTAATCTCGATTTGAGTTTTATTTCTCCGGTTCCTGAAATCAAATTATTTTAAAGTTAATTGCATATTTAGTAGTCAAACGTTTGTTGATGGATCAATTGATTAGAGGAGTAAATTATATTGGACAACAATTAATTTAAATAAATATGGACGGAGTCTATATTACTTCAGATATCAAAAAAGTCTAAAAAATTAGACATATCATGAAATATCGCATAGGGTCTCTTTTTGGAGAAAATTGAATCTTCACTTTCTTACTCTAAGAGGAGACCTTAATGAGAGGTTAAGATAATTTCTTACGCAAAACTGGATTTGGGCCAAAGCTGTGTTTGTACTTTGAATAACAATCTACACTTCTTTTATTTCTAAATAATATAGGAAGGGGTAAAAAAAAGCAAAACCAAAGTCGATATGTAAATAAATGTATTTCAATATTAAGAGTTGCAAAGATGAATAAAACAACGTGTATATTTTTTGTCCATATGTATTCTAAAGGTTGAGAAAAGGTTATAAAAATGTTTTATTCATCATTTGTTAACTTAATATTTAAATAAAGACACCAACCATCGTTTAAAATAAAACAGTTGAAATATTAGTTTGGAATGGGAATTTTTAATTTAAGAGAAATTGCAAAATGGATTAAATGATGAGCATTTGATGCACAAATAAAATTTTAAATTAATATAGTTGACAACATTCTCTTACCTACCAGAAGAGAATGTTAATTAATTAAAATTATTCTGTTTTCAGGCAATGAAAATTCTAAATATTTATAAAAATTTTATAAACATGGTAGATAACATTTTCATTATTAGAAAAGGATTAAACTTTGCAGTGATTGTTTGAAAACCATTTCCGACACATCACTTTTTATATGGATCGTTTTTCTAATGGGAAAAAACGAAGTTATAGAGAAATTGTTTAAGTTCCATAAAATCATATTTTCAATTGAGACAAAATTCTATAAAAAGAAAATAATAAAGGAAACTGCAGAACTTTTACATTAAGAAGTTTTTTATACTTCAAAATGTTATTTTTGTCAAATTCATTAACTATGTCTATTGTTTACTCGTATGGGATGAATGATAGGATGAGACTATATTTTACCTGAATCTACTGAAAAATAGGGAGATTCTGGTTCAATTCGATATGTAAGTGTAGGTGTTTCATCGTCAACAGCTGAAAAAATTCCAAGAGTTGCCCCTAATGGTTGTTCTTCAGCCATGGAAATCCGAATATCTGGATTCGTTTCTGTCCATGGAGGTCGGAATCGAGGAGCGTGTTTATTTACACCTACAACGGTAATAACAAGAGTTCCTTCTCCTTTTTGAAGACTTTCTGCTGTTGTATCAATCACAGTAACAGGAAGAGTAACTACCGCTGCGATATCCCGAGAAAGTGTCTAAAAAATTTATCCAAGAATTATTATATTATTTTAAAATTAAGAGATAAATTAATTCTTACATTTTTTACAGTAACATTTCCTAGTGGAGATACTTCAAATAGATCCGCAATTTTTTGACTTTCAGGAACATGTTTACCATATTGATCTATGGCAGTAACAAGACCTGAGATTGAAAAGCGAAGACCATCTTGTTCAGCATCTGGATCAGTCGCTGTAAGAAGATGAACTTGTGTACCGATAGGTACATCTTCAGCGATAGAGGCACGTTGAGTAGTTGGCACAAATACTGGAAGTTTATCATTTCTATTTAATAAACGAATAAGCAAGGTAGCTGTTCCGGTTAAGGGCGTAGTTCCTCCATCAATTGCTGCAAGAGTTAATTCATATTTCGAACGTTTATCATAATCAAGTTTAGCTATCGTCGTGATTTCCCCTGTGTTTGAATCTATTTGAAAATGATCAAAAGATCCCGTTTCTATCCTATAAGTCACTAGTGCATTTTCACCAGCATCGGCATCAAAAGCGTGAACTTGTTCAACAGTTGTGCCAATTGGAGCATCTTCAGCTAACATGGTTTCATACATTTCTGATTCGAATTTTGGTTTATTATTATTGACATCACGCACAACAAGTTGTACGGAACAATTTGCTGTAAATCGCCCATCCGATACTTGAATATTTAGTAGAAACGGCTTAAGTGGATCTGGAGGCAATGTAAGTCCCTAAAAAAAGATTATTATTAGTTTATCAAGTAGGAGTCCATTATTCATTCAAAATTGATTTATTTCTAAAATATTTAAAATAATAATATTATATTATAATAAAGAAAGATAGGGGAATTCATGAAATGAGGGTTCTTATTCGGGAAGCAAATCATGGATGTAAAGCAAACTGGTCCATTGAGAACTTTTTTGTGGCCTCAAAAGTAAAACGGATATTGCAAACATGTATAAAATTATAAAAAAAAAAAAAAAAAATAAAAAATTTTAAATGAAATAAAAAAAAAATTTTTTTGGTCCCAAAATTTTTTTTCCCCCCCCCCCCCCCCCCCCCCCAAAAAAAAAAAAAAAATCTTGGTTACCCCCTGGGTTATTTCAACTGGTTTAAAACAGGATGTAAATGATGCAATTTTATTAGTAAAATTTTTGCAACCCCTTAAGACACAATTGGATGGAAAGTGGCGAGGGGATTCAAAGGCTAGGGGAATCACAAATGGGAAGTTTCAGTCACGATGAAAGAATTGATGAATTTATATATTTTAAGTCCAGTCGCGTCCTTCTTAAAAAGCCCATTGGTCTTTTGACGAAATTATTAATAGCATATTGTTTTAATTTTTAAAATAATTTTTAATATTATATTATACGATTGTATATACAAAAATACCAGTGCGTCTTTTGACAATTTTTGTTCTTGAGAAAGCACACGGACTGATGTCTGAAACGTTGAAAAAATTAAATTAATTTATTCTCTCATTTTGGCTAAAAAACATTCTTGATTTCATATGATTAATCAACTCCAAACAGGATTGCAATTAGGGATGGCGCATTTTTTAAGGGCAGTTGTTTTTTTTTATTATTATTATCATTAATAATGTAATTAAAATAATTTATTTTAACATTATTATAGTTTATAATAATGAATGACCACCTGAGGGTTGGCAATTCCAAGTAAGCCCGATTCCGGATCGACCCTTAATACTTTGGCAGCATCCCCTTCAACAGAATAGCGGAGGGTTGAAGTCTTGTCGAGATCAGAGGCTGTGACAAATGCTGCAGGCTCAAGTCGAGTGGCTCCTTCCTCTGCACTCAGGTGGAGGAGAGGCGTCTCACATGTTGGAGGATTATCATTATCGTCAATTAGAGTAATCCTAAGAGGTACTACAGCATCCCGACCCTTTCCTCCTTCATCAGTTGCTTGTACCGACAAAAAATACATATGTTGACCTTCAGCATCTAAACAAGGAGCTCGACCAGGAGTTGCGCATGGAGCCACCTAAAACAAATGTTTAAAAGTAAATAATTAAATTAAAATCCTGTATTTTTAAATTATTGGTGCACTTGCAAGTGTTAATCTCGTTAAGCATATAACATTTTTATATTACTAATTTGGAAAAAATTTGATTAGAAACCACCTCCAAATTTTTCCCAAAAATGGCGCCTCTCTGACACATAAAAAAAACGACTCTTCGCGTCTACAATACTGTTTTATTTTCTACTTGTTATATAATTTTATTTTAGAGAAAAAAAATGATTAATAAAAATTTTTAATTAAGCCAACTAGATAAAAAAGAGCGTAAAATTAACAAAATAGTTGAAAATTTATCTCTTTAATTATTTTTTTTTGTTTTTAAATATATTTAATAAAAAGATGCTTATTTATAAAAAAGGAACTAGATTTTTATAAGGAAATAAAATGTGAATATAAAAGAATCGTAAAACAAGAGAAGAAAAATAAGCAAAAAAATCTCAGATTTAAGATTCATATGAAAGAGAAAATTTATTTAATTTTATAAGTCAATCTAATAAACCAAGAGAAGAAAAAAAATAGACGACGTCAGCATAAAATTGGATCGCGTAGTAACATTGAAATGATTGCTCCTTAAACCATCTTCTGTTTAAATACATGACTAAGCAAAGGTCTTAAATTAAGGGTTCCAAGGGGGAGAAACTTTCAAGATGATTTGCATATTCTCTCGAGCCCAAGTAGTGTGTAGTATATATATATATATATATATAGATACCGTAACTAGGCCGGTTAACGGGTCGATGCCAAATTTCTCAGCACCCTGGCCCAAAAGGGTGTACCGCAAACCGCCAAGTCCTCCGGTACCCATCGCATCGCGATCCTTAGCTGATACAGTCGACACGTGAGTTCCACCTGCAGCTGATTCCAAAACACTTGCACTGTACGCTTCCTTTAAGAAAGTCGGCGAGTTGTCGTTTTCGTCAAGGACTGTTACTGTTACTGTAGCCGTGGAGCTTAGATGTTGTTGGGTTGCGGTCTCCTCGGCCACCACAAGTAGGATAAATCTGAAAGATCAATAATTCATTTTATTATTCTCTAGAATATTAATCAAGGAAATTTTCTTAATTGGAAACAAAGGAAGTATTTATATATATAGTCAAATAATTAAACAATCAATAACTAAATTTTCCAGAAAAAATATGAAAATAATTGTATGGAAATATTAATATTAATTTTAATTTTGACTTTATTATTCAAATACATAATACATTAGTTACTGCTCAATTTTAATTGACTGATTGCTGAAATATCATTGTTACTTTTGTTTTTTAATATTTCAAAAGCTTCTCTGACATTTAAATTAAGAAAATAATATATATATAATTTATTATATTTAATAATGGTTTTTTTAGACATTTGGTTATATGAAAAAAAATAATTGTTGTATTTCTAAGATTAAATAATAATATTTTAAATTTAAATATTATTATTAAACTACTAATTTGAAATAAGTTTTAATATCATTTTTTAAAAATTAATTATCTTATACTTGTAGAATAAATAAAAAAAAAATAAATGTTTGGTGAGTAATTTAAGAGAAGCTACATGCAATTTTTATTAAAAAGTGTTTATTTGAACCATTTTATATTTTGAGGTTAGAAATTTAACAACAAAAAGGAGAAGAGATTTTAACAACAATTGATTTTAAATAAATTTAATTAAATATAGGCTAGCCTCTGTCCCTTGGCTCAAAGATAGAGGACTTGGTTCTTGATCCAAAGGTCACTCACAGGTTTGCTTTTGTCCCAAGCGATAAAATTTTATTATTATATATAAAATATTTAAATTATATTGGCTACCATTTGGTTGAAATAAATATGAACGAGGAGTTTAGTAATAGTCTAAATGGTCTCTGATGCCGAAAAAGACAATATATTATATATATATAGGCTAACCCCACGGCCGAGAGGTTAGAGATATTGACAATGTCAATATTGATAATCTTAAGAGACACGGGATGTAGGTTTAGATCCCAGGCAGTTCGATGAGAATTTATTTACATCAAGTGGTATAAATAAAAATGATTGGATAATATGGTATCGTATATGATAAATAATTGAATTGTGAACAGTTCAAAGTCTATATGGAATTAGAAGTCGAAAAGACTTAAAAATTTTTTTTCTTTTTTTCTTTCTCATCATATTCACGCAAAATTTTACACAAAACTATAATTTTTCAGATTTTGCAGACCCGATGAAATTATGTGATGACGTCATATTTGAACAAATCTAAATATTATTATTTTTTCATCTTCCTCGTGATGAAATTTTCTTAAGTAGACAGGTTTTGGCCTTAATATTGTAAAGAAAGATTATTATTAACAACCTAAATAAAATATTATCCCTAAAACATTTTAGAATTGGAACAAAATCATGTTTATCGTTTCGAATTAATAATTAATAATAAAAATCTGCATACTTAATAAAGAAATAATGTGATGTGCTGTCAGACCTGATTTTTTGAGTCGACATATTTTTTTTTTATATAGTCTATCAGCATTCAAGAGGTGAATACTGGTACCATAAATTTTTCGTTGGAACTGATTTTGAAAAAATCAACAAGAATAAAGTTTTATAAAAGCGATGATATATAGTAATCTCTCACTACTTCGCGGTTTGACTATCGCGGATTCACGACTTCGCGGATGTCATCCGCCGAATTTATAAAAATATGCTGTATATATAATATAGTTATGAAAATCTAAAAGATTTCATTAAATCTGCTAAACTATTAAAAATGAATATTATTTCATAATGTAGGAACAATTCCTGTTGCTACTAAGGTTGAATCGATGGTTGAAGGGGAAGTCGATACAACTTGCGAAAAATCTTTGCAGTAACAATCTTTATTTTCTTTAATATTGAGTGTTATTTCAAGAATAGCGAAAAGTACTGTAAATGGTGGGTTATTACAGTACAGGGAGGGTAAAAGTTCAAATATACACTAAATAGATATCGTAAAAACAGTGTTCCCACTTCGCGGAAATTCACCTATCGCGGCCGGTCTCGGAACCTATCTACCGCGATAAACGAGGTATTACTGTATGCCACTAATTATAAAATCCTGTGGGATGTTATTTAATTGAATAATATTTTTCTCTTTTATAAAACTCAGAAAAAATGCACTAAGCGAGGACCATTTTTTCGATTTCAAAACATCTCTTAGTTAAATTAATGGGAGGCGCCATTTTCTCCTTTAGGATGAGATTTTCAGGAATTAATAATAATGAAAATTATTTATTTCAAAATGTTACATATGCAAAAAATAGATATAAATAAATATTCTTGTTAAATTAGAAAAAGAGAACTTGCAAAAATTTTACTCTTCCATACATTATCGTCTGGAACCGCCCTTGGTGCGAACAAAATAAAAGTAGGATACCAGAACCATTTTCAAGAAGGGATTTCATAAGTTTTTATAAACAAACTTTTAAAGCAATAATTTATTTAATTCTTTAAAAGATCTTTATAAAAAAAAAAGAAGAAATCCTCCTGAGGCAAATCGTTCAATTAATATCGTTGTTGTTTTATCCATTATAAAAATTACTTATATTCTTATTACTAAATTCTATCTTATTTTTTTCCTTGCATATAATAATAAAAGATCTTATCATGATGAAAATTTTAAAGAAAATAAGAGACTGTATAGTAAGGAGACAAATTTTTTCTATGATGATCGTTGCTCTTTAAGTTAATAAATTACCTTAATTTTATGTTTCTTGAAAATTACAAGATACATACAAATTAACTAATCATGAATGCAAGGCTTGTTAAAGGAGTGAATATAAAAAGTTTAGCAAGGCATATGAATATTCTAAAAAATAGGCTATATAAATATATTGGGGGTGGGTTTCGTGCTTTTTTTCCCTAGGACATTTTCTTTATTTCTAGTTCAGTTTAGGTGAATATTTTCATGATTTTTTCTTCATCTTATGAAAAGGGAGTGAATTAATTTTATTGAGAGATATTTTTTTTGAAACTTTTTAAAACTTTAATGCTGTGTTAAAATAACCCACTTAGTGAATCCCAGGGGCCTTAAAGATTTAAAGATTCTCATTCTCTTGTATTTTATCCAATAGAATCACTTAAAGATTCTGGGATTTATTTAGAGATTTTGAATTTTTTAAAAGTTTAATTCATTAAATTGGTTAAAGATATATAAACCAACGCTATGTATAAATTTCTTTCTAATGGAGAAGTTTTACTTGATGAACCAAGACCTTATTATATTGTATAAATAAATTTAATATTCTATACCTCGTTTTAATTTGTTTAAATAAAAAAAACCGCTCAATTAAAATAAAATAAGGTTCCTAAAATTAACTTTTCCCTTTAAATTTCTTTTAAAGGATTTTCGATCAAAGGACACAAAAGTGCTTTTTAACTGAGAATATATTTATAATAAGTATACATATCATGAAGGCTAAAGTAAAATTTAGCTGAGAAACATAAAGGAAAAGTCCAAGAGGTAGAACTGTGAAATTGAAAAAAAATTGTTTTCTATGATTAGGAAATTCGAATAAAGAGGGCGGAGTCAAGCTGAATCCTTTGCGTAATTGGATTTTTTCCCTATTTTTATAAATAATATTCAAGAAATAATAATTATTTACGCATTTAGTTTTATATTTCTATAATGAAAATATTAAATATAATAGCTGAAATTCAGCTCGCTATTCTTCGAGTCTTCTAAATTTAGAGAGCAATTTTTCCTAATTATAAAGTCCTAACAATCCTATTCAAAAGGTTCATTCAAGTAAACGCCGAGACAGATGTCTAATTATTTTTGATGTAGATTCACCTTGTAAAATTAAATCAAAATCAGCAAAGATCCAAATGTTGACTCCTCTTGTAAGATAAATTTATTCGTAATCTTAAGATTATACCCACAAAAAAGAAAGATATCCACATCAAACTAAAAGGCAGAGAGAGAGGAAGATTAACTTTTTGATTATTAATATTTATGTGGGATATTATTTATTATATTTAAAGTGGCTGTATTTATTTTTATTTAGTTCTAAATGAAAGTAGGGAGTTTAGCAGAGAGAGAGAGAGAGGACTCCATTAGTTTGACCCTTTAGCCCGGAGGGCCTTATTTGCTCACTGCCACCCTGTATTTAGACCCTAAAGGGAGAAGCCCACCCACCCCCACAGTTGGTATCGTATACCACTGAGCCTCCGGCTTCATAAAGTACACTAAATTCTCTTAACTCTACGTCCTCAGGTCTCCAGTTGTAATGTACGAATTTTCATTTAAAAATCAACTAAAGAAAACTTGGCTACTTTTATTGTTGAGATATATATATAACTAGTTTAAACTTTATGAAGAAAGTTTAAATTAAATTATTTTAATAATAATTGTTGAGAATTGAATCTTAAAAAAAATACTTAATTTCCTGAGAATCAACAAAATTTATTTTAGGCTTTCTTATAAGGCGAGGGTATATATATTTTAAGTACCAGCGGGTAATGAGCCTTATTTACACTTACTCTCATTTATATGCCCTTAATTTCACTCCTTCCACCTAAATAAATTCCTCGAAGCAGGAAGAATGTTCATTTGAAGATCTGAAGATCCTAATTAATTTGAATACATGGGAACATTGGTCTCGACTTTTAGGAGGAGGGGTTTAATGTTTCGTTTATTTATAAATTATGGAGAACGAAATAAACCGGGGCAGCATGGATTTATGAAATTCAATTCGTGAATTTCTAATAAAATATTAGGATTTTATATTGGTTAATTACAATTAACCTTGTGCTTAACTTACTTTTTTTTTTTTTAATAAAAAATAAAATGCATTTTAATGAAAATGGTAAGAATTAATCATTTAGATGCAAAAAAAAAAATTCAAAAAACCAAGTTCAAAATTTTCTGATTTTTCATTTCTAATTTGGAAAATATTTTGGGCTCAGAACATGTTCTTTACTGATGAATATCCAAAAATTTTAATTCAATGATTAAGGAGGTCGCGAGTGCGAAGTCCCAAGTCGCGCTTGAGCTATAAAAAAAATAGGCAAAACAAAATTTTGAGATAGCTATAAAAGGTTTCGAAATAAAAAATTTTCATCTTAAAACTTGGATTCCCAAAAGGATTATACTCTTTAATTTTTAATTTAATTATTTAATTTAGTGAGCATGTGGAGGCGTAGAGGAGGTCTATCCCTCAGAGCGCGCCCTGGGCAAAGCCGTTTTGCTAGGATAACCTCCCACGTTGCCAGATCTTGCTCAGTTGAGTGCCAACTCCCTGGCAACGCTGCAGTCGTTCGCCCTATCCTTCAGCCAAGAGTAATAAAGTTATATTAAATAAACTACTCGTATATTCGAAATGAGCTCCTTATAAATCCGCCCCTGTATATCGTCTATATTTTAATCAGAGTGAATAATATCGTTAAAAATGAGGAGAGGTTTCTGAATCCGAAAAAATTTTAAACGATTAACTGGGGTAATTTGGCAAAATATTAAATGTTCAAAGCTTAAATTTTTGTCTTCTTTTTAGCACAAGTACCTGCTCGCAGGAACAGGACTAGCGATAACAACAAGTGTTAGTAGTATTATAATTAACTTTAGAGTTATG
>JAAAKE020022406.1:0-10302 GCA_010014785.2 Anisolabis maritima | reverse complement strand
CAGCAAAATCAATCGAACCATTTCGATGATGATATCGCCTCTAGAATTTTATACTGCACATCGATTGAGGTGAGTAAAAAAAAAAACATTTAAATTTATACACACACACACACACAATATATATTTATATATATATATATATATATATATATATCATATATATATATAAAATGTTTTTACAATTAAAATGCATATTTTCTAAAATAAAAAATTCAAAATAATAAAAATTAATGGAATACTTTTTATAATTATTTTTTTGTCAAAATTTGTAAATATATTTTTAATTATTACATTAACAATTGTAGGCTAAAATTTTTTTATTACGTTTTTAGAAAAATAAAAAACATTCCCACGTGCTTGCATGCCTGTTTTAATTTTTTTTACAATTCCTAAATTATATTTGTTATTTAAATTTCCATTAATATTAAAGAAATTTTTTAAATTGGGGATTCTAATTGAAAATTGATTTATTTTAAAAATATATTTTATTTCATCTATTTTAAAAATAAATAGCTAGTTGATATATTTATCCAAATTATATTATATATAAATTCTTCTATTCAAATACTTAATTTGACGAATTTTATTAATATATTAAAAATTTATTACACTTATAGAAAATTTCAACATGTCATATTTTAAATGATTTACTTAAAAATGAAAAAAAATTCATTTTTGATTGATTTTTTTTTTTGGATTTTTAGAAAAAAATTTTTCAATTATCTTATGTCAAAATAAATAAAAAATAAACTAAGGTCTTGAATGAAAACATTGTGTTATCCGCCATCTTGATTATAGGCAGCCAAATAAAATTAATATCAAATAGGAAGAATATAAAAATAAACCTATCTTTGAAAACCTGACCCCCCCAATTCACAATCGAGAGGAGAAAAAAATAATAATCCTTTGTAAATAGTTGACTTTTCATCAGACAAAACCGTGCTATATAATAAGTTTTTTTTTTATTCTAATTATTCTTTATTGGAAAAATTTGTTCTACCACATTATAAGATTCGTCAATGACTCTAAATGCCTAAGTTTCTAAGGAAAACAATTAAGAGCCCTCAATTTTTCAAAGATTTAAAAGTATGTAT
The DNA here is from genome assembly GCA_010014785.2 of Anisolabis maritima. NCBI lineage: Eukaryota > Metazoa > Arthropoda > Insecta > Dermaptera > Anisolabididae > Anisolabis > Anisolabis maritima. Next base: position 9,208 of record JAAAKE020022406.1, on the reverse strand, counting down.
TCTTTATAGGATCACAAACTTGATTACACTAACAAAATGAGCCAAGAAACATTTTGCATTTATTTAATTCATAGATAATAGCTCGTTTTTAAATTTAAACTCTGTTTTTAATTTTCCTTAATTAAAACAACTTTGATTTATTACAAGTTAATTGATAAAAATTCTAAAATACATTATATGAAAACAGAAATTTCTGCTCATTATAATTTTACCTGAAATCCTCAGCGATTCATATATTGCTTCAAATTTGTTTGTTTTGAAATGCTATATATATTTTCTCTAAGTGATTTTTTATAACCTTGATCTCCACATTTGTTTTTTTTTCTCTCAAAGTTTATATCAATCATAATCTGTTGAATTTTCATTTGAAATTTTTATAAATGTAAAATTCAGGTAAAAGAAAAAATTTTCTGGGAATCAAATAACCCTTTTATATATAGCTTGATATTTTAAAAGAGAATTAATGAATTAATTTTATATATATATATATATGGGAAGACAAGGAAATTTTCCCCTCAATTTTTTTCATAAATATATAATTTTGGTTAAAATTTAATATTATGTGAGTCTGGTACATGCGATCGATTTTTCTTTTTTGTGCACCAAATTTTAGCCTTGTGTAATAATAATACAATAACAACTTTTATTACTAATTAATTGTAAAAAAACAAAAATTATATTTAGCGTGATATCAGAAATAATGTGAGATAAATCAAAATACTTTGATATAAATATCAAATAATAGCAAAATGATTGAAATAATTCGTACAATGTTTAAAACAACTTGAAAACTTTCTTGTCAAAAAAAAATTAATAAAAACAAAAAATTACCGTTCGAAAAGGAGTTCCATGCATGATTTTTTTTTTTATTAACAAATAAACCTTAGATCTTTAATTATAGTCGTATTATTTCATTCTATTCTAACTCCTTTTGGATAATTTTTTCAATTAAAACTGTCTAAACATTGTTAACTGCTAGTGTGTGGTGGTAGCTCGATTTTTGGATGTGGCTTTTTGAACATATATTCACCATATTTAAACAACTATTTGTACATATACAATGCATTAGTAATTAGCTATTTATATATACAAAATGTTTGCTTATTATGATTAAAAATAAATTAATCTCCTCAAACTTAAAATTAAATAATAAAATGGGGACTTGAATATTTTTTTCAATGAGTTTTGATTATTTTGAAGCAACTTGTCAGCCGGTTTTCATTTGATTAAAAAATTAAAAATTTTAATTCAGATTCGGTTTTGTTCAATTAGATATTCATTTTGAAAATGAAAATACCATCTTTTTTTAGATAGGAGACAAAAAGAGAAGAAAATGAATCCAGGATTATTCAAATAGAACATCTAACGCAGTCTTACTCAACCTTTTTACTTTCTCTTACCTTTATATGAAATATTTTCTCTCAGACCAGATATATTTGTTTGAAAAGTCAAGCAGTGCGCGCGCAACTTGTTAAAATAACTAAATCATTGGTAAACATTAAGATATTTTATCAGTCAAAAATAAGGAATTTTTTTTTTCATTTATACTATTTCAGCTATTACCATATAGATAACCGAACAATTTAAAGGGGAGGCCCTCTTAAAAGGTTGAACATTTTTTAAAATACTTTTCATTGAAAAAAATTTTAAATTTCTAAAAACTCAAATCCATGACTGGCATTTAAGGCCGTATATGAGTTCAATGGACCGCAGGTTGATTATGGCTGTAATTTAACGTTTGGACTCTGGTTAAGCCATTTTCATTTATATTTATTAATATATTGATCATCCTCAGCTCTGTCGATTACTTTAACAAACTAAAAAAATTTATAGATTTTGTAATTTTAGAAAAATAATTTGACTGCATTTTCTTCTCTTTTTGCCTCCTTTGAAATTGGGCTTAGCTTTTTATATTTAATTTTTTGTAAGACTTTTTTCTCACTCACTTAGTCTTAAAAGATTAATTGATAAAAAGTTAACTATTTATAGGGTTTTATTTCGGATGAGATATCTTGACAGATGGATCATCCTTGGAAAATTACCTTTTAATTAAATAAAGTCTTGTATTGTAACGATAACCTCCCTTATATATATATATATCATCTCTTCCCCTCAAAAGTAATTGGACAACCTGTATCTTTGGTTTCGTCTTAGTGGATAAATGAAGGCGCTCAAGAAATATAAAAATTTAATATTTGATAAAACATTATTAATTTGATTATTTTGAATTTCATGTAGCTCACCTAATTATCCAATAAAATAAAACAAATTATAGCCTTTGTCTAATTTCTTTTGAGACGGATATTATATTAGCCATTTTTTATCCAATTAATATGAATAAATGCCCTGTCTCTTGATGGAGAGATAGAGGTTCCGCCTAGCATATCAAAGTTCAGTGGTTCGTTTCCCATTCTGAACGACAAAATTTTATTTATATTATATTAGCTATCAATTAATATAAATAAATAAGGACGGAGTCTAAATGGCCTCAGATGCCAAAAAAACTTAAAAAAAAAATAAAAATAAATTTGGTAGGGAATCGAACTCATAAATTTCATAACCAAATAATTATTTTAATTAGTGGGGAATATTTATTACAATAAATTTTTTTAGAAATGTATGTAGTATGTATTTAATTCTAAAAAGGGGTGTGCAGCCAGGAAAAAAAATTTTCGGTCGACGTTTCGGATGCAAGTCGAATCCTTTCTCAAGATCAAAAATTATTAAAAATTACATCTCTTATGTAACTATGTTATAATTCATTGAGTATTTTAACAATAATTTAGATAATTGGATCATTTTGTATGTGTGAACGTTGTTTGGGAGCTAACAACTCAACAAAACTATCATACATGAAAAATGATCAAATTATTAATTAATCAATATTATATAATATTGTTAATTATTAATTAATCAATATTATATAATATTGATAAACTATCCTATGTATTATAACTCAACACTGACCTCTACTGAGACAGAACAAAAATATAAGTATTTTATTTTTCTCCCGGCTGCACAAACCTTTTTCCTCTTATATAAAGTTTTTTTTAAATAATCATTAAAGTATGACCTTATTCTTTTGGAACGGATAGTATGCAAGCAAGCGTCTGTCTAGGCTCTTGTGAAAGCAGCACGTTTTATCTACTGCACCCTTGTGCGCATGCACAACACAGCTCCAGATAGGATGGTACACACACTCAAATATTTATTACTAATAAAAGATAGATTTTTTTAACACAAAATCATTAAACTAGTCTGCCTTCTTCTTGATAACGTTTTTTTATTTATTTTTCTTAATAAGTTTATTCAGGATATTTTGAAAATAAAATAAATAACGGAAATTCAAATATTTATACCATTTTTATCTTTTAAAATAAACAACTGTATAAGAAAAATAATATATCCTCAGGATAAATTTAAATTACTAGCAAAAATATTTTCCTTTTAGAGCCAATTTTTTTCAGGTATTTTGTTTCATGTGCTTAATACAAAACAATTCACCTGTTTATTAAAATAGAAGTAAACAATTTTCTAGTTAGGAATGGATACAGCGGACTTGTCTCGAGGATTCTATGGGAAAGAAATCGTCAGATTACTTTATCTTGTTGTCTGAGCCAGGTATTAGATTGCCCCCCCCCCCCCCTTTCCCTCAAAATATTTTCCGGATAGATGCCTAATTGAATATGGTTCCTAATATCAATCAAATATCTGGAAAGTTATCACCCCTCCCTTCCATGTCTCAAAGATTAAAAACCCTAAAAGTATTTCCAGATACTTTTCAAAAACAATAAAGGACTCTTAAAGCATAAGCTGGAAAATCTTTTGTGTCTCGCTGTTCTTTATAATATTTTTCTCATTATTTACTTTGAAATGACCTTTTCCATTTCTATAGAAATAAATAACTTTTGTCCCCTCTCGAAATTTCATTTTACCTGTTTTTTTTTTTTTTTATTTTATTATTATTATTTATACTCTTCGTTAACTAATACTATTAGACTTAAAATTTTTATATTATCTACGATATATCATTAAATTGCTGGCATTCTTATCGTGCCTGAGCTAACTTAACAACAACGATCCTAGTGCCATTCTTCATCTATAAATTTTGTCTTCAAATTAAAATAGGCTCTCTTTTTTAAATTAAACGAGATTTGACTTAATTTTTTTTGACTAAATGATAAGGATAGGTGAGAACCTTAATTAAATATAAAATTCTTCAAACTTTATATTTTATAATTATTTATCTAACAGTAAATGAACTAAAGGCTCAAGGCGACGTTCAAATGTTTTTACTATGGATGATATATCAAGTCTCTTTCCTGAGAGGTTCCTATTTAATAAATGAAACATTCATATTACATCTTAAAAAATTCAAAAACTCTGATTTGTTATTGTTTACATAAATAACGATTCTTTTTTTTTATGTATCACGAGAAGAATTCAAATTTATTTAAATAACTACGTCGACAGTTTTGACAGTTTTCTGCCTTCTCTAGGTCAATGTTCTTAGTAATAAAAATTTTATTAAATTTAAAGAAAAATCAGTGGGGAAAAAAACCAAAAGCGTGGAGGAGATTTGGTTTTAAGAAAGACAATGATATGAAACAAGTATGGTGGATACGGGACGGGGGTGGCAGAAGAGGTAAGGATAGGCCAAACATGAAAAAAAAAAACATTTGATTACATTTATTTTGTTTTATGCAGAGCTGCTTAGGCAAGTAAAAATATCCGTATCCGATTATGCTTCAAAAAATAATTTCGTTTGACCTTTTTTTCCTTTAAAAAAAATTTAGGTGAAGTACATTTATGCCTATCCATCCTCAAAGGCCTGGTTATAAAATATACGTCTTCAATATAAAAATTATTTAATATATTTATACAAATTAATTCATGAATTTATTTTAAATTCGTATATGTAAAGAAATATGATTTTTTTGAATTTAAGGAACAATCTCCTTATTTCCCATAAAAAACTTATCCAGTAAGTTTCCCTCTGTCTTAATACTCTCGACATCTGGCATGAACCCACCAACCCGGCCTTCTACTCCACCTCTCCCATTGTGCATTAGGCATAGTTTATCATTATTATACTCCAAAAAAAGCATTGTAAATATAGAGTAGAGGGAATCACAAATTAAAATTGAAAATGGAGATTGTTATCGATGAACCAATTTTGGTTTCTTTGTTTTGTTTTCGTAACCATGGGTAGAGAAAGTGCGCTATTGTGTCGACTGTCGCCTTTTAAATATTCCTTCTCCTATTCTAAATTCGAATGAACTCTAGAACGTGTTGTTTTAGTTAATGTTAAAAAATAAAGAATTGCCCTGAATAAGAGAAACTCTTAAAAACTATTATACTATTTATTTATTTATTTAAATTAATTTGAAATTATTTAAAGGATTTTGGATTCATTATACCTCTACAACATTGGGCCTCAGCAACTAACTAGTTGCTCTCTATCACTCAGTCCTTCTTAAAGAGGGAGTCATAAGGAATAAGCTACTCACCAATACTCAGAGGATCTCTCATCAATTGAGAACATCCTCTTTAAAATAGATTAGATTGGCGGAAAGGGCTTGAGTGGAAATAGAATTTAGCAAATTAGGAGTTGGGAAATGAATCTCTTTCTAATCCCGGTAGGTGGCTACATTCCTATGTCGACTTATTGGGTGTGCAACAAGAATTGTAGATAAAAAACTGTCACAATTGGTATCATTGAAATAAATCCCTTACTATAACGACAGTCGATAAAAATGAAAATTTTTCAAACAAAAATAATTCAAGGTGAAGAAAAAAACTAGTAGCTAGATTTCTGATAGTTCAAAAAACATCTCGTCATTTGGTCAAGATGCCAAAAGTTGACTTGAATTAAATCTTTTTTATTTATTTATTTTTTTTTTATTTTATTTCTATTTATCAATTCTTCTCACTATTTTACCCATCTTGCCGATTTTTTTTTTCGTATATATTACTTATTCGAAAGTTTATTTTTCAATGATGGTCAACTCGTTGAGATATCCTGGAAAACTATTCAAAATATATTATTCCGATATATTAAATACTTTATGACAATTTTTTAAAACACTAAATTTAATCCTTGTTAATTTTTTAAAAATTAATATTTTAATAAATGTTTTTACTTTGAGAAATCGTAATTTTTTTTTTACAATCCGAAGAAAATACTCGGCATCCAGATCCTTTTTTGCGGCTTGATAACTAGTTTAATTAAGATTAAAATTTTTTTCTCATTTAAGTCATTTTTGACTGCTGAGGCCATTATGACTCCAAATATACAATTATATATAAAATATTGGTATCGATGTCTTTGACGGGCGTTCAACAGCCTTGTTCCTGAAGGCCATCCATCCGTGGTTCAGCGCTGCTTGGCCTTGCTTATCAACAAAGATCTTAAAGGTTTTTGTTCATCTCTCCGACCAGGCCCGCCTGCAGATTAGAAATTTTCTAAATCCCTTTTTTTTTTAAGTCTTTTTTCGGCATTTGAGGTCATTTAGACTCCATCCATATTTATTTAAATTAATAGGTAGCCAATATAATTGTCGCTCAGGACAGGAAGCGAACCATTGACATTGGTACGTGAAGCAAGGCTTCTAACTCTGTACCAAGCGACACATCTAAACCACTTGTAGAAACAATCATGATCATTATTATTCATTGCAATTTATAAGCCCTTTTTATCTAAGGAATAGTAAAAACTGATAGAGAGAAAATGAAAAAATATTTACCCAGGGTGAATATTTTATATATAATTCAATTTTTCTTTTGATAATTATTCAACAAAATTGAAATTGAAAATCTAATAGTATAAAAAATCATTTAAAGCTTTGTACGGGTCTGCGCATTTATTTAGAGAAAAAGTAGACCTTTGCCAAATCGAGTCATCCATCTACAATTTTCTAAGTTTCCAGTTCGCTTCATAGATCCAAAGAGAAGAAAATCCAATATCTAAAAATAAAAGTTATTAATTAATCCCTTGTGCTTGCGCGTGACTTTGCGCCACCCTGTATAACTTTATGAGAACTTTCACCATAAACGTTTAATAAAAATAGCTTAACATTTTTGTAGAACATATCACTTCCTCTAAGAATTAACTAACATTGATTAATGAATTAATAAATGTATTCAAATATTTGAAAAGCTTCGTACCTTTTGGAACGAGTTAGTACAACAAAATTTCTTCTAAATTTTAGAAAGTACATAAATAATAAATGGAAATTATTATCTTTTATTATGTAGAAAGCAAAGAACAATATCGCTCACTTTGCTTTTTCATGCCTACGTACTTCTGGATTTTGAAAAAAAAAAATAATTTTGTGAAAACCCTTAGTTGCAGTTTATCTCATTAATATTTTTATTCCTACTAAAATTTTTTTAATTAAATCTTAATTGGAAAATAAATTCTAATTAAATTCCACAATTTGTTAAAATAATTTCATTTTAAAAATTTACATTTTAATTGAATTGATTTTCTCAAACTTGATATTCTCTTCTCTGGCGAGGGAAAATTTTTTGAAAATTCGTCACAAAACAAATATCTCGGCTCCCTCTTGAGAGAGAGAAAGTGAGTGGAATCCTATTTTTACAAGACTTGAAATTCATCAAAAACTAATTAATTTCAATATTATACATAATTGATTTTATTTATAATTTGTAAAAAAATTTTGTTTATTTTCTTTGATGAAAATTGAAATGCCTAATTAATTAAAATATCACTAATTAATTTTAATAAAATAATGTGACGTTTAATTAAAATTTAAAAAGAAATTAAAATAAAATAAAACCTTTAATTAAATTCACAATAATTCAACTTTAATATTAAAGGAGAATTAATTAAATTTTTAGAATGTTTAGTTCTATACATCCTTTATGAATTTTCCCTGAAAATACTGTAGATCAAATGACACCTCTCTTTAAAGAGTGAGTACCCTTTTAAAAAAAAATCACGAACCCTATGGCAAAATAAGTTCTCTTTTTCTCTAAAAAAATTATAATTGTCAAAATTTTGTTGATATTTTTATTTAAGTTGTCAGATTTTGTTCAACGAAGTCCAAGTTAGGTCTATTAAAAAAAAAATTTTCATTCGAAATTGTAAATACGCAAAGTTTCATAACCGTTTCCAAGATTAAATATAAGAATTTTAGATTATTACATTAAACTTGGGTTTGAGTCCGGCTACTGCCGCAAAAAATTTTTTCCCATTCCAGAAGTCTTGGAAAATGAGAGATAATCTCACCCCCTGTAATAGGGTTAATAACACAAAGGGCCTATTCGAGTGGTCTAAGTGCATGGATCTACCAAATCTAAGAGGGATCCGCCCTATATCAATCCATCTTTGTATACTAATAAATTATATTAGCTTAGGTTTTTTTTTTTTTTTTTAGTTTTGCGATATTATATTTTCCAAAAATTAATGAATCTGGTATTCGGTGAAAATTTTTTTGCGATCGCGCAATATCGAATTTATTTATATTATTTAAATTTAATTAAAATATTTTTGTGTTAGAAATATTTATTATAGAAAAACGGAATTTCCCTTCGAGAGAACTATTCTAATAGCTTTCATCTTTCAAAAACACTTAGACTAGTTCTAGGTGGAAGAGAAACATTTGATATCATGGTGGTCACAATTGTATCATATTAGAAGAGAAAATTATAAAAAATAAGAATAAAAAATAATTTTTTAGTAAAAAATTTCTAATTCAAAAAATCCAAAAATAATAACCTATCATCTACTAATTTTTGTCTTTTATTTTCCTAGTATTGTTAATCTGCGTAGTTAATTACTAGTGTTTTGGCCGCCTGCGTGCCTAGTAACAAATTCCCACCAGGCTACTTGATTGAAACTTCCTGTTAATTAATGACAATTATTTATCCATAATTATTGAAAAGATTTCAAATTTATTTTTAAAAGTGACGAGCACCGTTGGTTGGCATTGGCCGCCTGCGTGCACATACACCGACATCAATTTATTTTAAGAATCATTAATATTTTTCTCCTGTTGGTGAAAATTGTTGCGTAATGAGAATATTGATTTATTTCTTTTTAAATTGAGTAGAGCTGGGATGCCTGATGACGAACCAAAATACCATTCTAAACGTTGGCTATCAAGGAGAGTAAACCAGAGTGGTTTGCGACTTGGACTCAAGAACAACGTAATGAAAAAGCACGCCAATTATTAGAAGAAGC
>JAAAKE020022362.1:0-10304 GCA_010014785.2 Anisolabis maritima | reverse complement strand
GTTAATTTGGGTCGTTCTAATAGGGAGTAATCTAATAATTTTTTATTTTTAAAGTACTGATTAAAGAAGTTTAATTTTTAAGTGATTATTTTATTTAGAGATATCTCGGATTATAGAAAATAAAATTAAACCAGGCATTTAATTTTTTTAAATATATTAAATCGGGTTTTTCAAACAGTTTTTTTTTTTAGTCTTCTTCCTTTATATTTTATACATGATTACATCATATATTAAATTCATATATCATATTTTTCAGTTACAACAATTAGAAAATCTTAACAATGAAAACAATATTACCTTTTCAACAATAGAAGGAAAATTGGATAAAATGTTGGAAGAAAATAAAAAATTGGTAAGGAAAATAGAAAATTATATATCATGAATTTTTTTTTTTACCGGTGATAGGTTTTTATGGTAATTAATTATTAATGAGAAGTCCCGGAGAAAAGACTCAGAATAGTAATCCTATTTGTTTATGATTCTAGAGGTAGGTATATGTGCCCTAAATGATCCAATTCTACAATAAACCTTTCGCAAATAGACTATGGATAATGTGTGTTAAGCGTCAGAGTTGGTTTATCTAAAGACACTACCGAAACATAGAATTGAGACAGTATCTGGCGTCACTGGATTCCGTGACTCATCGGTGGCTTCTCCCTTATACACTCCCTTGTCCCTCGGTCATATTTCCAACAGTCACTTGTAATGAGAGTGTTCATACGATACACTAGTGGCTCTTGAATTTACTCTATTTAACAATAGCAATGAATGAATGTTTCGTCAATGAACATTTTCTAGAGCTGATTCGAGAAAGGCCGGCTATATGAGATGTTCAAAAAGAGGAATATTCCAATAAAATATCAAAACAACGGTGCTGATATGACGTATTTTCTTTAATGTGATGATGTGCATGATTTAAAAAAACTACAAGATGAAGGAAAGAAAAAAATGTGATTTTAAATAGAACTTGTATCACAAGAATCAAGATCTTTGTAGAAAAGTGTGAGTGTGAGCATGTATCTCTGACGTCGGGAACACTGAGTAGTTCTTAAGTGGCCGTGTCAGAATGTGGTTGTCTAGAGATTCAGTAGCCGGGAAACCGGGCGTCCCATGTGAAAAAGGCCTTATCATATGGCACACTCTCTAAAAGCTAATCTAAAAATGTAATATTTAAAAAAAAATATTTTTTTTACTAATGAAAATTTAATTTAAAATTTATAAATATTCCAAAGGGTTTCTATTCCAAATTCACTCTTTTGCAAGTTAAATATTTTATATGATTCACGAAAAATTTAAATTTATTTACAAAACAGTTAATTTGCTTTAGATGAATTTGTAGGAGTTATAAGTATGATTTAAAAAATTTTACTTTCTCTTAGTAATATTATTATTTTCTTTTTCAGGATAAAAAAAAGTATGATTGTTTTGAACAAATCTTAAAGGATATTAATATTATTATTGAAGATCTAAATGCTTTTGGTATACAGGTAAAATGCCATTATAGTAAAAATTTATATTGTTTTGGATTTGTTAAAATTGAAATTAAAAATTAATTTTGGAATCTATTAACTGTCAATATTTTATAACTGGCATAATTAGCATTTTTAAAGGTAGGGAGGAACAGGAATTTTTTTCGATTTTATCAGATGGTTTCGCGATTTTTAAAATTCTTTGTGGCACTTCTTTTAGCTCATTTTTTTCCTGATCAAAATTAATATCTCCTTCCTTCATTTTGCAAGCTATTTTCGTATTCTTAGAAATCTTAACCCCACACTTATAGCAAAAAGTTTGTCCCATCAAGAGACTCGCAAAGTACTCTTGAGTCGAGTCAATTTTGATAAAAAGGAGAGATTATATCGCGCCTTTTACTTCCCCGTTGTACGCCGCTCCTTAAATCCTTTAGAGGAACTGGTTCCGTCTATCACCATTTTCTTACAGTAGCTCTAGTAGTATTCCTAAAATAACTCAGTGCGGACGTGCCTGACCGGGGAGAAAAGGAATAGTCACCAAGATATTTGTTGGCAAGCAAGGCCAAGCAGTGCTGAACCCGGATGGGGAGCCCCTAAGAACAAAACTGTTGAAAGCCTGGCGGAAGAAGTTTTTTCCTTAATATAATTGTATATTAATATAGTCATAATGGTCTCAGTAACCGAATGATTTTAAATTAAAATAAAAAATAACACTATAATAGATACCTTATTTTTATTCAATTCAATATTTTACGAAATAGTTTTCCTTTAATATATAAATAATTGAAAAATAACTTCAAACATTGCAGGCAATTATCACCCTCTTAAAAATGTGAGATTAATAAATCATCCCTTGATTTAAATAATTGAAAATAAAAATGCATTGAAGTATTCCGGTCAACCAACTGATAATTTCGACTGATTTTAACACAAGTGCGGGGGGCGCAGAGAATCAAAAATTGTGCAAGAGAATGGTCTCTGGTTCAAGCCCAGGAGATACCAAATATGTCCAGTCAAAACAATAATCTCACTTATCTTAAAAGATATATTGACTTAGAGTCCTTTGGGATATTGTTTTGAAAACAACCACCTTTTTTAAAACAAAACCCTATTATTTAAAAATAATATTTTAAATCGAAAATTCTTTTTTATTTCTTCTTCCATAATTAATTATTATTTCAATGCAGGTGCAGATGTTGTCCGAATCTCTATTATTGAAAATGGATCCACTCGACTCGACAAATATTTGGGACGCAGTAGCTAAAGGATATTTAATGGGCCTAAAATATTGGATATCCCTTGATGAGTCTCAAATTGACAATTATGAACCAAAGCAAGGCCATACTCCTTTACATATAGCTTGTATGCAAGGCCATTTAGACATAGTAGAATATTTAGTTGAGAACAATGCAGACGTTAATAAAATTGTGAATCATAATTTATTAACTCCGTTACATTTCGCATGTTATTGCGGAAATAAGGATGTTGTAGAATATTTACTTGTTCATGGTGCCGATTTGCACGCCGTTGATATACAGAATGAAACACCTCTACATTGGGCTGTATACAGTGATAATGTAGAGTTGATCAAATTTTTGGTAGATAAAGGAGCTCGTATAAAAGTAGAGAATTGTCAACGGATGACACCAACTACCAAAGCATATCTACTCAAAAAATATCATATTTATGAATACTTAAAAGGTAAATTGGAGGTACATGAAAAAATTTCCATTGTTCTTAAAAAACTCGGAAAGATTTAATTAAAGATTTTTTCATTTTCAAATTGTATTTTCTTTGATAATTTAAAAATAAATGTGTTTTCAAATAGTTTTTCATTTTTTTTTTCATATGTATATAATAAACAGTATTAGTCTAAAATTAAAACCTTACCAATTCTATCAAAAAATGTCCTCAAGTTATGTTATTTTACTAACAATTTCTCATCATGGCTAATCACCACAAACATTTATTTAGTCACAAAACATTGAGATGGTAACACACACACACGATCGCACACATACACAGGTGGCCCTTGGGAACAGACCGAGAGAATTAATTTCAAATTAAAATATTATAATTTATGATTAATGAATATTTTAATTTTATATATCACCCTGTCCATTTCATATAAAAATTGACAGTAGAAGCATACATTCCCCGGTTCATTCCAACCCATTTGGTACCGTGGTAATATCAATAGAGAATAATAATAAAAAAAGAGTAGTCATTTAGGTAAGTAAGCTACCTTCTCAAAATATTTTTTACGATAAAGACAAATAGGATATTCAGAATGAATTGCGTTTCAACTTTCAAAAGATGTGTACTCTTTTGATTGCCTAGCCTAGCGGGTAGATCCACGAAGATAAACAAGAAAGAAAACATTTATTTAGACTAGCTAGGATAACTAATGCTATTGCCATCACTTTTTTATTAAGATTAGTAAAAAAATACAATTTAAGCTCAACTTCATTCATACAATTCTCTTTTTTTTCTTTTGACAAGAGTAGCATTATTAGATAGTGTGTCTTATATTCTGATAGTAAATGATGAAGATTGAATCAGAGAAAGTAATCAATAATTCGGGATGAATTTATAGGAAATTGTTGTTTTTATATTTTCGGGAAGGTTATTCCAAGTTTTTACGAATCTCACTTGGAACGATCCATTATAGAGCGTGGTCCTATGTTATGGACCCTATTGAATTAATTAATTAATTACAAACATGGAAATAAAAATTTTGATTTATTTATTTTTTTTAGTCTTTTTTTTGGCATCTGAGGATTATTAATTTTGAATTAAGTTCAAGTTTACCCTTGAAAATACTTTGATCCCCTTCCATTCAGAATCGTTTTCCCAAGTTTAAGGCATGAGACACGTCCTTCAAATTACCCAGCATCAGCTACCCAAGGGGATAATAAAGGCAAGAGAGAGCAATTATACTAAAAATAATATAATAAGAAAATTCATATTCTACAATAAATTTAATCAAAGATGTATTTAAATCCATTTTATAAAACGAAGAAAAAATTCCATCCAAGTCTCGACGAAATAAATGAGGAATGACTTAAGAGAACATTTATATGCATCTCACTTATTTCATTTAATTCTTAAAATATTTTTATGAAATTTATTATTTTAAATTTTCTTCTCCTTAAACAAGGAAAAAATAAATTTGAATGAAATAATGAAATATTTTAAAAAAGCACTAATTAGAAATTATTATTAAAATACACTATAGCTTTACATTTTAATAATATGTTTAGGGAGTTTCCTGACCTTTTTAGCTCAGAGGTTCCTAATCTGAGCGATGAAAATGTATTTAAATTATATTGGCTGCCAATTAGGGAGTTTAAATGGCCTCAGATGCCAAAAAAAACTTTTAAAAAAATAAATTCTTATTTCCATGTTTGGACCATGTAAAAATGAATAGGATTATATTTCTGTTCAGTGTACTAATTCAAATTCATATATTGTTGTTATAAACATCAGAGAAGTAAGACCTTGTCATCATATACAACATTGAATTTTAAAGAATTGAAAGTATATAATTATATTCAAATTTAATCCTTTTATAACTTCTTTCAATTAATATCGATTGGATTTTCGAAGGAAGATATTTCTAAGCAAAAAATTGTGCAATATTTGAGAAAACAATTCATCAAAATATTTTGAATAATCTTCACCCAGGTATTTTTTTAGTCGTTGTGATAATTCCAAAATATTTTTTGTTTAATTAGTCATTTTGAATAGTTCAAACCCAAGTGTCATCAACTCATAAAAGAAGGGAGAATAATGAAATTTCTAATTAATTAAATATATTATATGATTTAAAACTTATTTGTACACCTAATGGAGTTTCTCTTAGAGAATTAAAAATTTTAAATTCCATTATTTTTGGCATTTTTCTTCGAGACGAATGAGCTATAAATTCATAGAAAATATGCTTAGTTCAATTCAAGCAAAATTGAAATTAATTGGTAAAAACTATCTTTTTATCTATATCTAAAGAATTTCGTACATTAGCTCAAGTGTACAGGTAGTTTCAACATAACTTATACTTCGGACTGAAACTTTATTTAATATTGATATTAACTTCTTAATGTCAATATTACTGGCAACATATTAATATTTATATAGAGAGCCGATTTTTCTCCTGGAAAAATTTTGCACTCTTTATTTTGGATCATAGTAAAGAGGAATTTTTAAAATGTAATGAAATGTTTATCAAAATTCAAATAATACGCCAAATTATATATAAAAATTTGTCTTTTAATTGGTGTTTTTTTTCTCTCCTTTGCGCATGTGTTTAAAAATTCATTCCTTCTCATTTTTATCAGTGTTCCATCTTGTTTTGTCAATTGAATTTGATTTTGAAATCTCATTAAATTTTAATTTTGTTTTTGTGATATATTATAACAATGAGTAAAGGCAATCAAGAAGCCAAAAATAAAGCAATTTATAACAAAATTAAAGAGACGTTAAAAGGAATATCACACATTACAAACCAATCAAAGGTATGCAATTAATAATAATACAATATAAAAATAGTTTTCCTTTAGTTTTTTTAAGGGGCTTTTCTCGAAAAAAAAAGAGTAGATTATTAAAATTTTTATTCAGCTTTTAAAATATCTGTGCTGTCATTTTTTTCATAACTCTTTAAAATTTATTTTTTTATTATTAATTATTTTTATTTAATGATTAAAATGGAAACCACTTTATTAAAATTAGTGCTAAAGAAAAGAAAACTTAGATGAAATTTTTTATAATATTATTAAAATAACCAGAAAATAATTACATATCCAATCCATTGTTAGATAATATTATGTATATTATTATATTTTGAATTTACGAATTTAAAGCAAATAACTTAACATCGCAAAATTAATATTATATAATTAAAGTTGGTATGCCAATAAATAATTTATAAAATACCGTTTCTAAAGAAAGGAAATGTTAAGCTTCAGCACTTCAAATCTCACAAAATTTAAATGAAATTTAATTATTATATATTATTATAAAACTAAATAATATCCTGCCAGATATTCTATTTCTATTTTGGGTTTTTTTACAAAATTATTTCTGTAATATGACCTGATTTTTTACTTTCTCTTACCTATATATGAAATATATAGTGAGAAAATTTTGTTTAATTTCAATTTAATTATTCAATGCTTCTAGAAATTTTTTTTTACTTTTTATTTGGTAAGGTATTTTAATAACAAATTATCCCCGATTACACGTATATGCAAGAAATTAAAAAATTGAAGCCCTACCAGAAAATATATTTATTTTATAATATAGTTTATTTAAAAATTTTAACCTTGCTGATTGGAACGCAAAATAATTAAGGGTGCAGAGCACGTTTTGTAGACCCTGGTTTAATAGTTTTAGATGCCGAAAATCAAAATGCCTCTGTCTTAAAATGCGAATTATTTTTGTTTTCTTTTAGAATTTTAATTTAAAAAAGATATATTTTGGAGGTTTTTATGAAAAGAGATTCGTCCAGAAATTTCCTTGAGTAAATAAGAAATGAATTTTATAATAAATATAAGCTTTTTTAAAAGTAATTCTTCTTATTATACTTTAGATTCAAGAATTCAGAAATTTTGAAATGTATGAATAAAATTTATAATAAAAATAGAGTTAGATTGGCTTAATTAATTCCTGGTATTACTGTTTTATTAATTTATAAAAAAATTTTAAAATTATAATTTCTTTTCTTTCTCACTTACGTATTTTTATTTTTGTAATATTTTAAACTCGTTACTCCTGGCCCTTGGATAAGAGACAAGTAAGACTTATTTCAAGAGTCAGGGTTCGCTTCCCTTTCTAAACGATAAATGCCTTAAATTATTATATTATATTGAGCTCACAATAAAAAATCCGAGTTTTAATTGGTATTTTTTCCTCTCCTTTGCGCATGTGTTAAAAAAATGCATTCCTTCTCATTTTTATCAGAGTCCAAAATAATATACTAGAAGATTTAAATTATATCAATAAAATAAGGGCTATCATATTTTATTTGGGTTCAAAGGAGTATTTGGAGGAAACAACCTCTCTTCCCAAAAGATGTTAAAGCTTGTATTTTTTAGAAAAATATACTTTGGGGTCTTTTGGAGTCTTTGGGGAAACAAGTTGTTCTTTAAAATTTTATAAAATTCTTATTTACCTCTAGAATAGGAGATCTCAAACTTTTTATATTTTGTACATACATAAGAATAAAAAAATTTACTACAAGAAAAAATAAAAGCATTTCTCAATTAAAAATCAATATATTTCAAAAACTTTTTGGCATCTGAGACCATATAGACTTTAAACGATACAAATTATCCAGGCATATTTATTTACACCAATTGATTTAAATAAATTTTTGTCAGAGTGCCCGGGATCCGAACCTATATCCCTTGGCTTTAAGGTTATCAATAATGACAGTCAGTATCTTTAACATCTATGACTCGGGAGAGTAAAGTATTTTAAATTTATGTTATTTAATTATATTCATGCCCCCACTCCATGGCCGAGAGGTTAAAGATATTGACTTTGTCACTATTGATAGCCTGCAAAACCAAGGGATATAGGTTCGAATCTCAGGCATTCCAATGAAAATTTATTTAAATAATTTGGATACCAATTGGTATAAATAAATATGCCTGGATAATTTGTATTTGTAATAAAAAAACATACATATATGTATCGTTTAAAGTCTATATGGCTAAATATTATTAAAGATTAAACAAAAAAAATTATACTCATAAATGAAACATTTATTTAAATATTTTGTGTAAAAATTGAACCACAAAACAACATAATGTATCATTAAGGGTACATGTATCACAGTTTGAGAAATGTTGCTCTAGAACATTATAATGTGAATTTGAAATAAATTTCGTAAAGAGAAAAATTTTTTAAA
Organism: Anisolabis maritima; assembly: GCA_010014785.2. Taxonomy (NCBI): domain Eukaryota; kingdom Metazoa; phylum Arthropoda; class Insecta; order Dermaptera; family Anisolabididae; genus Anisolabis; species Anisolabis maritima. The sequence continues at coordinate 1,925 of JAAAKE020022362.1, read as the reverse complement.
TATGCTTTCACCCTTTTTTGTAATAAACGATTTTTTTTACAGTGGTAGTAAAAATATTTATCAAAGATTCCAATTTGTAGAGAATTTGTTAAATGACCAAAAATCAAACGAATTATGAGCAATACTAAATTTCTTAATTAATAATTATTATTTTTTTTAGGATGATAATGTAGAAAAACTTCTTTTAGCTTTAAATTCAGATTATAATAAGGTGAGTGAAAAAATATATCTATCTATTTAATCTTATTATACGAGCAATAAGTGTATATATAGTATATATATATGAGTATGTTTTTTGAGCTCGAAAACGGCACTAAGGATTTTTTTGAAATTCACGTATTATGGGGGTTTTGGGCTGACAAATCGATCTGTCGAGGTTTCATCTTTCGGAAAACTCATTTTGATAGGTTTTTTCATAAATAAACAGATATGTCAATAAATATCCACAGGTGTCCAAAATCATAATATTGCAAGTGAACAAACAAAAGAAATGATTCAGGTGGCTTTTTAATCTGACTTTGGAACAAAGTAAAGCTTGCTCTCCTAGAATTTTTAACAAATAAAAATAAATAATAATTAAAAATTATATTAATAAATAAATATTAAGAAAATTTGTAGCAAATTATAGAAAAAAAAAATCAATAAACAAAGAAATGTCGATAAATAGAATTAATTCCTTTTAGCAAAACGATTAAGGAAATAACACGCGCATTTGCTTTCTCTTAACTATTTTCGTGACTCTTTTTTAATTTTTTGTTCATTTAAACGTTATTATGTGAAACAGTCTGTGAGCCCCTGTGTTCGAGCTATTTTAATGACTTTATACCATTTTCGAGGACAAGAAATTGATCTACCAAGGCCTCTATTTTGGAAAACTTATTTAATAATTCTAATAATCAATTTAAAAAATTGTAATATTTTGTTTCTATTAAGTGTTTGATTAGAAAAACAAATTGTAGAACCCGCCTAAAGTAATATGAAAAAGTCTAAAAAAGAATATTATTATTTATATCAATATTTTTTAAAGAACCGAGCGACAGCTTGGTGTCCCAGATACTTTAATAAATGAGCATTTTCAGAAAAACAAAAATAATATAGGACATTTTTTTTTCTCTTTGGGATATAGTTGGATTTTTCCAAAATGGTAATTCAAATTCTTAAAATTTTATTTTCACAAGCTTCAAATAAAAAAAAATGATTTTCAAAGCAAATTTAATGAACTTCAAGTATAAAAATTTATTTTCATTAAAAATGAAATAGAAAAAATGACAAATGAAAATTGTCATTTTAGTTTCTAAAATATTTTTTTTAGTTTATGGAAATAAAGGAGATGATGGGGGAGAAAGAAACATGGGTGTGGTCTTTCCTCTTAGAGATAAAGTGGAGGGGGTAGGTAGAATAGCTTTGGATTGGTTAGAAGGAGCATCTTTAGATCTTCAGAGATTTAGAATGGGGACAAGATTTTTAGAATTCTGAGATCGGCTAACTATAATTCCTTTTTTTTTTAGAAATCAAAAAATTCATCTAATATACAAGATATTTTGGAAAAAATGAGAAAATTTGTAAGTAATCTAAAGTTAGTTTATACATTCTTTTTCTTTTTATATTAGTCACTTATTGGCTGTATGTAATTATGTAATTATTGATACTTCACATAAACTTTTTCGTCACCATAAGACACCACTACACTATCATTATAATAAATAAATATATGTTTATGTGTATTGTTGTGTATCATATAAAATTCTCTAAGAACTTTGGGAACTCTTCTAGAGAGGACTATTCTGCTCCCTTAATTTCTATTTTTCATTTAACAACTGTGCTTGTTTGACCCGTTCCAGAGTAGCAATTAATCGAAAAATCCATTAGTAAATTGGATATTGCCTTCCTCCCAGTAAGCAAAGCATTTATGCACCCCATCCTAG
>JAAAKE020022351.1:0-10305 GCA_010014785.2 Anisolabis maritima | reverse complement strand
AGAAAAACTTAGAAATTGAACGCCTGCCGAAAATTTAATAAAAAAACAGCCCACACGTATATATATATTTAAAATTTATTTATTCGAAAGAAAAATTTTAAAATTAAAAAAAAAAATGAACGAAAAAAATCAAAATAAGGAAAATAATTTAAAATTTAAATGAAAAAAATATAAAATAAAAGTTCGATAAATGAAAATAAATGGTAAAAAAAATAAGTAGATATAATAATATATATATAACAAAATTTAATCCAAATTACTAAAGCTTACAGCATGCAATCTAATTAAAAGATCATGCAGGCCATGATCCATGCTGGCGACCATTTTCTTGTCGAAAAAATAAAAAATTTTCTTTATTCCGAAGACCACCAGAGAAATCTTGCAAATGAACGCAAGTCATTAAAAAAATATCATTATGAAAAGTCACTGATGTAACCTTTCTATTTTTAAAGTTTATTTTTAAGGATTGAAAAAAATCAATTTTAGAGCTAAAAATCATATTATATTCAATAAATTTTCTAATGAAATTGAAAGAAGGAAAAAAGAGAATAATGAATTAGCTAACCTTGAAAAGATCCTTGTACTCACTATCATAAATTCAATCCTATTTATAGAATAAAATTAATCCATAAACTACATTAATAAGTATGTTTAATAATAAATTGATAAAAAACCTTTAAAGAACAAGGCATAATAGTGATTTCAACTATATTTTGAGGTGTTGTTAAGCTAATACAAAGATCCTGATCAAATCAAACTTGTTCTTCAAGACCGATCGCTACTTCTTATTACAAGCAGATATCTAATGACGAATCCTTAGAACAAATTTTTTTGGAGAAGCTAGGGTTTGAACTAAACGGGTCTCCGTAACAGTCACTAGTCGTTAGACTATAAATTGGTAATTTTTATTAATTTGAGAGGGAACTAAGGGAGGCTCGACGAAATGACTAGGTTGACCCTCCCTCCCAGTAAATACAAGTATGGATTAGGACATAATATTGATTCAAATAATTTCTCGAGGTTTATAAGATTTTTGGATAAATTTTAATCGGAATCTCTAGTGAGGGAGCTACTATCTTACTTGATGGCTATTCTTAGCTCACTTCAGTAGGATTTAAACAATTTTAATTTTAAAAAAATGCCCTGAATATTAATGACATGTTTCAATCAAAATGTTTTTTCTAAGTATTTTTCAATTTTCATATTTTTGTAAGAATTAAATTATAATAAAGATATTTAAGAATATGATTTAAAAAGGATTTTCCTATTTTTGGTTGAAGATTTAGTTTAAATCATGGAATTATTAAGTATTTCATTAATAGTTACTTTCTTAGAACGAAATCAATCTGAAATTTTAAAAAATTGCACAGAAAATATTTTTAAAAAATGAATGGCATTCAATTTATTTTGTGAATATTTTAAAAGAAATATTTTTGTACTCAATTATGTGCTCGTAGATTATGATTGCAACGTCATTCCTTTTAAAATAAATTGGGAATTTGTTTTTCAATTGCACTCTGATGACAGAGATCATAAATTTCCTAGCGATATTTTCTACATCCCAGTTTCTTGGAGCCTTCCTAGATCCAAAAGTTAGGATAAGACTAAGTGTAGTTGTATTGTTCATCCCGTCCAAATAACTTTTTGTTTATAAATATACCAGTTCATCTCCGATATATTTTTCCTTTTTTTTTTAATTTCTAAACCTAACCTCAATTTTAGAAATCCAAATCTGCTCGCAGCTAATGATTGCACGTTCATGACGCGACACTCAATAGCACTATCGGCAGCCTGTCATGACAAACATTTTCGGATAATAATACAAATAATATTTTTTAAGCAATAGATTTTCAAAGAATTAATTATATCGCTTATATATATATATATACCATGCCCTTTTTTAAATATTCATAATTTTGAAATTTTTCCATAAGGAAAATTTACTTTCACAAGATATCTAAGATGAGCTTCAAATAAAAAAATAGGTTATTCAAATTTTTTTTATTTTTGTTTTGTCAGCCAGCAAGAAGCGGGCGCAGATGCAAAGAGCAGATTATATTTTATATGTATAATAATAATAAATAATATTTATAATTTATATAATAAAATTGCGAAATAGAAAATAGCTACCAAACACCGACCAACACCAAGAGACTAAAAAACGACAAGAGACTAAAAAGGCAAGCAAGAGGGAAGCTGATAATAATAAATAATCATTCCTTAACTTATCATCCTCATCAGTTGATCATGATCAAAGGAGTTGAGGTGTGGCGTGCAGGCATGGCCAGCCTCATCAACAAGCACTTGCCTTTCCATTAATTAATTAATTAATTAATTAATTAATTACCAGTGAGTATTAATCTTATTTTCAGATCAAAAATAAAACGGAGCTATAAGTTTATATTAGTGACGTTTCAATCTTACGTTCAGATAGGGGACAACTTTTTAAAAGTATTAAAGTAAATAAAATTCCTAAAAAAAATATTTATATCTGTCCATTTAGAAAGTTACATCTTTAGAACTCTTAATGACATTATAGTCTCAATAAACCATGCAGAAATTCTTATTTTATTGTGTTCTTCCCCTTTAAACGTTGATTTCGGGAATTGACCCTTTGTGTTTACAACGCAAAAAATATCTTTCTCGTTTCCGAATCGTTCGCCAAGTATTATTAATCTCTACCACAAAATATTTTAGTCTCATTGTCAGTGCCAATGAGAAAAATAGTAGAATACTACAAATATCATTGAAAAATAATATGAAAATAACATACCAACCTCCATATTTATAAATAAATTTAATGAAGGAACTGAGTCTTTAAGGGTCTAAATTATTATTAATTAATCTTCCATATATAAAATAAATCCCAAACAGCATAATTTTTTGAGAGTATTGGCGATTTTGAAAAAAAAAAACATTTATTTATATTTGATTCATATGAATCGAAAAGATAGCTTCTAGCATAATTTTTTTTTTTTAAGTTTGAGAAGGCATTCGTATCCCTGCGAAAAAAAGAAGGAAAATTGCTCAATATAAACTTTCCTAGAAAAATTGTAAAATAAATTTTAGAGGGGAAATTGCATCCTACTAGCCGGATTCGCACCTTTGTCTAAAACTGTTACTACTGTATCAAGTACTTTACAAGAATTTTTCCTATTTAGTATATACATTTTTTTCTAGATTTTTATAATTTCATGAAATTGGAAAAACTAAATAATACTAGAAAATAAATATCTGAAAATTTTGATCTAATGAAGTAATAAAATCAAAGGCTTTGAAAATATTCTATGCTATCTTAGTTAGAGCAATAATCTTGGAAATTTTGTAGTTTCGAACTACAACTGTAGACAAACATTTGATTCAAATAAATACACTTGGCAATATTAATTTTCTAACCCTTTGAAAATAAAAACTAAAATTTTGAATCTATAAATAACTTTGTTAATTATATTATCTTGTAAACTTTAAATTATTAAAATGCTTAACAACTAATAATAAATTAAACTATTAACGAAAATTGCTTTTGCCTGTTCAATTGTAAAAATAGAGTTTAAAAATAATTTCAATAAAAATATAAATTGAAATATTTTTAATCTATTTTGTGAAAAGAGGATAAGGAATTGATATTTATAAATGCAAATTAAAATTAATTTCAAGCCCTGGGCAATATACTCAAAAATAAGAGGAATGTGTTTAGGAGAAAAAATATATAGATTAGATCATTAATCTAATGAATAAAAAGGAATTCTTAATAAATCATATATTTTGTAAAAATATTAGCCTAATTAATATGTGTGTAAGTAATAGATGTGTAAACGCACATCACCCAACTTTCTCTTACCCTAGGCATATAAAGATGAGTGATGTGCTGTCACACCATAATTTTTGAGTAGAGTCCCCTAGGTAACTGGTTCACAATCAATTATTAATATTAAAAAAATTAAATTAATTAAATTGGCAATTAAATTTCTTTATTATCAAAGGAATTCAAAATATTTATATTTTGTTGCCATGGCAACAAGTCCTATCTTTTCTATGAAATTCTTAAAATCCAAAATTGAGGGCACCACAATTTTAAGGAAAATGATTAATACATATTTAAGATTATATATTAATTTATTATATGTACAATCCATTTAATCAAAATTACTAGTTTTGAGTAGATTAAGAGAATATCGCAAAAAAACCTTAAAAATCCACAGAGTAAAGTTGCCCCAAACAATTTTGAGGTAAGAGTTAATACATTTCAAAGAGCAACTAAATAATTGTTTTATGCATTTTAATCAAAATCGTTAGTGCGAATTTTGAGAAACTCGAAAAAACTAAAGTAAATCAGTAAAGTACTAGTACTCTTAGGTCGATTTTATTCAAAACCTTCGAGGCATATGTGACATATCTAGCTTAAATATAAAATTTCCTCAAACGTTTTTTCGTTTTTGAGATATCTTGTTGATAGACAAACAGATAGATAGACCATTTTGCGAGACTCATTTTTTTAGTCAGAGGACCCCTAAACATGTATTTCCATTGAAATCTCGACTTCGATTTTTTTGGAATAACAAATGATTGACAAAGCGTAAAGTATTACAAAAATACATTTTTGACCTTAAAAAGTATTTAAAATAAATATTTTGATAATATTTGAACTAAATATTTACAATCTCTTACCTCTACATGTAATATATAGTAAGAAAGTATTGCAATCGCAAAGATGTTGAGATTTCAACGGAAATACACGTTTTGAGGTTCCCGGAGTTGAAAAGAAATTGGTCCCGCAAAATAATCCGTCTATGTGTGTATGAACAAAATTTGTCAAAAACGAAGAGGCTCGAGGCTGAAATTTTATATTTAAGGTAGGTACCCTTGCACAGCATGCACCTCGAAGCTTTTCAATAAAATCGGTCAAAGAGTACTAGTACTTTCCTGATGTACTTTTTTAGTTTTTTTGGATTATCTCAAAATTCGCTCTAACGGTTTTGATTAATGTTCATAAAACAATTATTTTTTAAATGTATTAACCTTTTTTTTTTTAACTTTTATTTCTCCCAAAATTGTTTAGAACCCACTTTACTTTTGTACGTTTTTAGGTTTTTTGTGATTTTCTCTTAAACTACGCAAACAAAATTGATTAAATTGGCTGTACATAATTTTATAATAAATAGGATGATATGATAATAGTATGGGGCTCTTAATTTATGATTTTAAGAATCCCATAGAAAAGATAGGAAAATGTTGCCATGGTAACAAAATATAAATATTTTTAATTCAATTGATGGCTGACAGCTAAACGGAAAAAAAATTCAATTGATCATAAACCGACCAATTTAATTAATTGAATTTTTTTATAATATTTTTAATTGATTAATACACAGAAACGAAAAATCTCCAAAAATAAAAGTTAAAATAAAATTTTGATCCGGCACCTATACTATACTATACTATACTACCTACTAACCTATACCTAGAGATAGAACAGACGCAATAATCTTGTGTGAGAGTACATCACACATCATTCTCCTAACCTAAGGTAAGAAAGTTGTGATGTGCGGCTCTAACTCCAGATTTTTTATTATATTATTAAAGAACTTAACATTGAAACGTTGAATCAAAACAATGAGAGATAAAAAGAAAAAAATAAATTTCATATAGGGAACTTTCATCAGTTTCGTACCAGGTAGGTGATGTTTTGCTCCTTTTATAAGTACGACCAGTTAGCTTTTAGTCATTTGTCAAAAATCGACGAGACATGGCGGATATAATTCTCATGTTTGAGGAGCCGGTAACAATTGTAGAAAAAGTTTAGATAAAATTTCGGAGAGTGAGTGCTAATGACTAATACAACAGGCGGGGACTTTTCTGTCCCTCCAGAAACCAAATATATGAATAACATTTGATAAGGTGTATAAACTATTTATTTCTGAACTTTTAGCATATAAATTTATATAGCTAGTAGAAATCTCTTTTGATGAAGCAAAACATCCGGTGTTCATTCTTGAATAAAACTGATGATATTTTAAATTTGGTTGTAAATGTAATGTTTCTCAGATGGTTTGATTTTTAAAAATTTTCTTGTTTGTATTTTTTAAACTATTCTTAGAAACGTCAGTATGATAAAAAATTTAAAAAACTTATATTTTTGACCTTACTATAATAAAAATAAAACAGGTATATTAATTATTAATGGAATGGATAAATTGGCAAGGCTTGCGGAAAGAGTATAAGATTTTAAACGAGAGATAGAGAGAAAGAGAGAGAAGGGAGAAAAAGGAAGAGGGAGGAAAAGCTAACAACTTTGAAAGTGTTAGCATTTTATTTGGGAAAAGAGAGGGGAGTTAGGAAGAGAGGAATGAAGGAAGGAAATGAAGAGGGAATATTGATTCATACATGCACTCTGCGGCAGAGAGAGAAACAAAAAGACAGCGAGATAACTTCAAGGCAACGAAAGAAAAAAATTTTTTATTGGGAATATCTTTTATCATATAAGATAAAAAAATTTCAATATTCGAAAGATTTCAAACAAATATTTATATTTTCTATATGCAAATACAGTCTTTAAAAAATTGCGGAAGTTGGTCTTTTATTTAAAAAAAGTTAAATATCAAATTCAATCCAAAAATAGTAAAAAAATGCTTCCCCTTGGAAAAAATTATATTATCATTGAAAATTTATTTTTTAATGAAACCTCAAACACCTTTATTTCCTTGACACTCGGAGCCAAATTATTGTATTGGCCGATTATAAAAATCCCTGTAATGAGGAAAAATTAAAAAATGTTTCAAATAATTGTTCAAAGAAATTTTTTAGCATTCTAGTTTCAAATTTTCCTCATTTTTAAAAACTTCATTTTACCTGACCCTTTTTCATGGACTCAATTCACCCATTCCTCTCCCTAAAAATTTTTTCTTCGAATAAGAAAGAATTTGACTAAAAGTGCAATTTATTTTTAAGTCGGAATTGGATCCCTGAGCAAACATGATCGGATATTCTAGTAAAGACTAAATAAAAATAAAACGTAGTAAAAAATTAAAATAATAGAAAAACGAGGATAATCAGTTTGCCTAGTTAAAGATTTTTGAATCCCCGCCTTCTTAAACAATCAGATCCTGTCACTATTATTTTTTTTTGAGGTTCTAGTGGAAGTTTACTAATGTGTAAAATACCTATGCTGGAGTCGATTGATGAATTAAAAAATACTAGTATGTTTTATTCATTCTCTCTCACCAGTATCGGTATTTTAGACATTAGTAAACTTCCAATACAATATCGAAGAAAATCTCTAATCTCATTCCTTCCTTGCAATTTATTTATTTATTTTCTAAGCTCTTCATTCATTTTTAAATTATTTGTTTATGTAATTAAAATATGAATGTAAAATATTAAACTATTATCAATTTAAATAAAAATAAATGATTAAAATTAAAATAATTTTCATTAAATAGTTTTTAGTCTAAAAATTAAAATAATAATGACCTATTTGATTATTATTCCAAGCCGATATAGAGAAAACTTTAAAAATTAAAAAATCATTTAACAGATTGAAAAGATCAAATCGATATCTCATAAATTAAATCTGGGATTAAGACTGCTGTTTAAAATAGATATTAGGAATTTTCCTTAATTATATAAGTTAATAAAAATTAAAAAACAAATATTCTAATAACCTTATATTTGATTGAATATTTTTCTTAAAATACAAAAAAATTAATAATTTCAAATATTTATAACAATCCAAAAAAAAAATAAAAGGTAATCTAATCAATCAATTTGGTATTTATTTTAAAATGTTATCGTTTATAAAAATAGGATTAACCTCATTTCACAAAGATTTTTTTTATTCATTTAAAAAATGCCAAATTCTATCATTAAAGATACAACAATTATTTTAAATGTTTTCTTACAAATATGATGAATTAAAATCAGGGTAAATTTATCAATATTTTTCTTCCCATTTACGAAGTCCCAAAACCGGGACTTTTTTGTTCGAAGACTTAATGCGAGGCTCCAAGAGCAAAAAAAGAAATATAATTTGAAAATGTTTAAAATATTTAAAATTTTGATTGCCTTAAAAAAATTTTTTCCGCTATAAAATGATAATCTAGCGGCCACAAGGACTATATAAGCCATCGATTTGGAAAAAATCCCAGAAAACTTTATTTATCGACAGGAATTAATATTCCTTCAAAGCAACAATTAGAGGCTATCTTTATAAAGATTCTATTATTTCCAAATTTGAGCAGAAAAAATCCCTAAAAAAATGTTTAAAAATTATATTTATTTTCACTTCAAAAATTACTGTTCGAAATATTAAGAAATGATATCGATTTGTTAAAAAAGAAATGAAAGAAGAAAAAAAACGAAAAAACGCACATGTATTGTGTACGGTTGGATTTTAGGATAATAAATTAAGAGTTTTTACTAAGTTTTCTTTATAAAGTAAAATAAATATTTGAATATATTATTATTATTAGAATCTCTTAAAAATATTCTAATTCAGATTCTTGATAATAATTTATAAAAATTTTGATCAAGTGAATAAAAGTAAATCTGAAATTAAGATGGAGGACAAAAAAAGGAGAAAAAAATTAAGTTTTTTATTTGTTTTGCCTGTGAAGTTGCCCCGCAGGCTAATTGCTTCTCTCCCTGAGATAGCATGCACCGAAGAGTGTGAACACTACCCCCATGCAGGCATGCCATAATCCTGGGGTGCAAGGGTGCAGGTGGAAGAAGCCAAGAGAGGAATCCCCTAACGGAGATGGGAGGTCCCATTCCATGAGGAGATTCCCAACCAGGCTGAGTGCCGGGCCGGCCTCATGCTCATTGGAGAGCCACATGCAACGCAAACAACCAAAACACCACTCAACACAATACCACCAGAGATTAGTCTCAAATAGATAAAAATACTCATGCCAATGCAAAGAACAGAGAAAACCAAAAAAAATTAGTTAAAATGAACGTTTAAACATTTATAGCATCGAGTTGGTTTCGATATATATTTCGCAGGACGCTCAGAGATTATTGCAAGAAAGAACAAACTAAAAATAAATAAATAAATTCTCCTTCTATATATATAAATATATATATCAATAGGAAATATTCTTAAAAATTAATTTATTCCAATTTTTTGTTCTTTCTGACAATTTTAATAAAACCTAATTCTGTGCTAAACATTGTGTCATTATTTCCCTTTTCGTATACTACATTATTAATATCTACATAATACAGCAAATAATTTGTGAAAGTCTGATGTGAAAATTTTTATTCAACAGATGTTTTATAGTGAAAAATGAGATTGCCTCTTTTTCATTTAAATATTTCATTAATTCGATTGCTTCTGACATGTCTAGAAATAAAGATTAAATAAAATATAGGTCAAATAATATGGAAATTCTAAAAAATAGGATTTATAAATTGTGGTGTGATTTGAAAATTTTAATTTCTATGTTTTATATTATTTATAGGTATCGATCGTATGAATCTTAAAATTTCAAATCATTGCTTATCCTATTTAAGTCAAAGAGAAACAATTTTTCAGTTTTTAAAAAATTTCTTATAATGATTTCAAGGTCATTTTAAAACTAAAATTAGGTGCATGTTAATTTTCTATTTTGGAAAATGAATAGGGGAGAAGGCATTAAATCACTTCCTGTCAACTCTTATATGATACTTGTATCGTTATTTTTTCATTTTATGTACATTCATAAAAAGATATAAATAATGAAAAATAAAATTAAATATTCTTACCGAAAGCAAAAATATCTAATAAAATAGTTTAACAAATGAGAATTTTTTTTTTTTTTTTTTTTTTTTTTTTTTTATTATCGATTGTCGATATATATATCGAAGTGAAGTTCAAATCTTTATTAGATTGATTCAAATAGCATTCTCATTTTATAAATAAAATAGATAAAGTTTCATAATTCAAATAAATGTGTAAAGATTAAGGGACACATCCCTGATGGGACGTGGATGGTCACCATTTGTTATTTCGGTTTCTTTTTTACCACTTTCCTTAGAAAGTAAAGGGATGAAAAAATATTTTAAGGGAATCACTAAAGAAAGGTAATGAAGGAGTCAAATTGTTCCATTTTTGAGAATTATTATGCAGAAGACAGAATCTCGGAAGAAAAAAAAATATTAATAGAAACCCAAAATATGGAAAAAAAATTTATAGGCTTTCTTATAAATTGGGGGGGGGGGGGGGGGGGGGGGGGTGGAGGAAAGCGGAGGTTGGGTGGTAGCAAAGAAAAAAGGAGACCGTTTTGGGGCCGGGTTTTTAAAAAAAAAAGGGAAAATTTTTTTCCACCC
>JAAAKE020022340.1:0-10305 GCA_010014785.2 Anisolabis maritima | reverse complement strand
GGATTTGAAAGTTTGAAGATTATAGGTTTTCGGGAAGATAGTAGCAGGGAGCTTATTCCAATCACTGTCATAGGGCCCCCATTAAAGAATCGGTTAATTGGCAAATGTCTGATCGCGTTAAAGCGAAACCATGTTATGGGATACTGTTCTGTAGAAGGATTATTACCTGTACCTGTGCTACGATGTACGATCAATCTGTCACAAATATAATGATAAAAAATGTGAAAATAGCAAATTGATTTCAAACATCTTTCTTTCCGTATTGGAAATTTTGTCTGGCCTTTTTTTTTTTTATTTACATGCACTTTAACTTAAAGCATCACTTCACTATATTTTAATCCTTGAAGTTGATAGCTTGTTTGAACAATAGTGAAATTTAATCCCAACCAGAGCAAAAACTATTCCTATTATATTATATTCACTATAAATAGTTTGTTTTATCCCCCTCTCTCTCTCTCTCTGTTCGTGGCGAACCCTTTGATAATTTCCCCATTTATTCAGGCCCTGAGGCAATGAACGTTTGGAAATGGAAGAGGAAGAGTCGCTGGTGTTCAGCAAAGGAGTGTTTGGGACCCTGGTGCCAACTATCCATTGCAGAACATGCAAACAACGCAGACAGAAGAGAATCGCCGAATCACAAGCACCTGGGTCAGTCTGACCGACCCTCTCCCCCCCTCCAATTTCCATTCCTTTCTTTAGATATTAGAACAAAACTCTAAAATGCTCAAATGTTTATTATAAAAAAAAAAAAAAAAAAGAGGATTGAATTTTCTCAGAGCTCAGTCTCGTTTCATTTTATTTGAATCGGACAGTACAAAAATTGACAAGCAATAATAAGATAATTTTTTTGACACGGAGACAAAAACTTATCTTTTTTTATTCTTTGACTAACCGTAACATAGGATATGTATTATATATATTTGTAAAATAAAGCAAGTAGAAGGCAGATTGCACTAAAATCCATTGGATGTCAAAAGCCGGAAGTTCCTTCTTCATTATTCGTGATCAGGCCCAAAGTTATAGGATGTAACAGTATATGTATACATATATTCTTTTTCTTTTGATTGTCGTATGGAGTCATGCGAATATATTATAATAATTAAAAGAAAAAGAATATATGTATACATACATTGTTACATCTTATACAACTACTCATGACAACTTTGGGCCTGATCACGAATAATGAAGATGGATGGACCAATGAATTTTGTTCGCCTTTTGGGCATCCAAGGGCTTTTTGTTGCTGCAGTCTGCCTTCTACCCCCTCTATCAGCCCTCCACAGCAACTGACTATTAATCAATCAACTGTTTACAAAATATAAATATAAAATTAGTTTAGCAAATACAATGGTGTATAAATATAAATAATAACAAAGTAAATAAAAAAGACATGTAAAGATAAGGTTTACAGAAATACATCAAATTAAAAAATAAAAAATAAGTAGACTACATTCTTAATTTAGCATTTAAAGAGCTTGTAAGAAAACGAATATTTATTAATATTTTACCCGCCAAATACTTAGATAAAAGAAAAGTATATGGCCCAAGGAAAGATCCAGATTAATTAAGATTAAGAATATGTGATAATGTGAATTTAAGATTTTAAGTTTCCTTTATTTTTTTTTTTGTGCTCTACCTTATATTCCCTATTTCTTTCGTCTCCCATCTCGCTTTTAATGGGGATAAGATAGAGCTCTGGCATTTCTACGAAGTTGAACCCAGAACCTCTGGATTTTATCACGCATTACATTGCACAAAACATTTATTGCAACCAATTGAATGCAAATTTTTTTCATTAGAAATATTTGATATTTTTTAAAATTTTTTAATCTTTCATCTAAAACATTAGTAATTGATAATTTCCGATTGTAGCAAATGTTCGAAGAACGAGCCATCCATTTCCTTCAATAATTGGCCTCACACACACACACACACACATCTGTTGCGTGTATTGACCCAACCTTGGATCTTTTTTTCCCCAAATTCTTTTCTTTTTTTTCTTTAGCCATATATTTTTTTCCCCCATTATTTGATATGCCTATGTTTTTGTTTGACCTTATGAATTTTAAATAGATAATATTAATATATTAAAAGTGAATTTGATTTATGGATAAATAACTTAAATGGTTTTGTATATTTCTCATATAGAAAGATTTATCAACATAATAATAGCATTGCCAAATAATAATAAAAAATTTCATTTTTTTTTCTTTACTTGGTAGGGAAAAAATCAAAGGAAAGGATTTAGTTTTTAGGATTAAATTGAATTTTTTTGGAATAAACGGATCGTGAAAGAAATAGGCCTTAAAAAATTGTTACTCGTAACTTCCGCACTTGGAGCTCCTCAAAAGATTGAGGCGGGTTCTCAACCAGTACATTGTGAGTCACTTTCAATGTAAAAGAAGGTATGTATAGGAAAAGTATTGCAATCGATATTTTGTCTTTTGAATAGTTCGTAACTTTTTTCGTTAGTAAAATTTTACCATGTCTGTTCTGATTTGCAACCAGGGAGGCTTTTTTGGGTTCAATTCCCCAGGACTTAAATTTTTTCTTATATTTTTATCTTTTTAACTGATTTTTTAAATTTCCTATATAGAAGATAGCTCACTGGTGGGGCTCTACCGCCAAAGGGGGGGGGGGGGCGTGAAAAACAAAATGACGACTCGCCTGACTTGTATTCGACCTTAGCTCTCTAGAGAAAAGGATCAAAATAAAAATTCCATTTGACACTTAACCCGAAAAAATTTAATCTACAATTAAATCTTGTTTGTTCTCAAATTTTTTTATTTTAATTTTAATTTTAAGTAATACTCGGTTGCTGAGGCTATAATGACTCTACATTATCCTATTTTATAGCTAGAAAAATCCGGCGGGCTTTGGACAGTAACATAGAATTTTAAAATATTTATTTTTTGATATCATGCCACTATCTCTAAAATATATATATATATATATATTATCTGTATTATTTATTTATTTTAATGCATAGGCGTAACTAACAAACAGCGCCTAATGGCCAGTTTACAAAAATGTGCCTTCTAGGATAAATGCATATTATAAAAGCATTGCATCTGGTAAATATATAAAAACATCCGCGATGTAACACGTAACACTGAACGTTGTTTGTATTTATGCCGTGTTAAAACAAACGTCAATTGTAACTAGAAAGAATATTCTGAAAAGAGGCGCCGGATGCCTCTTAATTTTAAAATCCTAGTACATTTCAAAGAGCATCTAAAAAATAATTGACTTATGAATTTTAATCAAAATCGTTAGAAGGGATTTTGAGAAATTCGAGAAAGAAAAAAAATAAATAAAAAAGTACATCAGTAAAGTACAATACTTCTCTCTAGGCCAGGCATGACCAACTGTTTTTGCCCCCGGGCCGGATTGGAAAAAAAAATATTTTCACGGGCCGGACGAAATATTAAAATGTTAAGGAAAACATTTATGTCTTTAAGGAAACCAAATTTTATTATGAAATTTGTTTCTGAATGATTGTAAGTAAATCAATACAACAAATTAACATAACAACTAATGCGCTTATTATTTTCTTAATATCTGGCTCTATATTTGTAGTAGCTTTTCTTAACACAAATGCTTCCAAATGTAAATCATTCAATCTTGATCTTATTGTACTTTTATTTAGATTCATTAAAGAAAAGCTTTTTAAAGAAAAAAATTGTTCGCGGGCCACAGAAATTCATACATTGGCCATGCCTGCTCTAGACTGACACATGCGGCCAGGGCACCTAGTTTGAGTTTAGGTTTTTTCATTTTTGTGATATTTTGTTCACAGACAATCAGATCAGAGAGAGTCAAGCGTTAAAATCCTGAAATCTATTTTTTTTGATTATGGCAAGCTTTTCTCTATATTTTATATATTACATATATATATATAAGAGAAATGAACAAAAAGTCCACTTTCATCAATTATTTCTTTATTTCCTTGCATCACAATATTAATTAAACATGAAATATTATCCTTATACTCGATTGGTGCCTCCACTCATCTCTACCTCTACTTTCCGAGGCCTTGAAAAGCGCAAGTGCCTCTCAATCCAACAAGTAATCGATTCTACCCTTTTTAAAGTATTTCCTTATTTATTAAGGAATCTCAATCGCAATCTTTCTCTTAATTAATTATACAAATTTTTTCTTACAGCGAGCTGAAGAAGCTCTCAGAGGAGAGTTTGACACGGCAGCCTGAGGAGGTATTTGACATTATCTGCAAACTCGGCGAGGGTTCCTATGGCTCAGTATATAAAGCGTTGCATAAAGAATCCGGACAAGTCCTCGCCATCAAGCAGGTTCCGGTTGACACCGACCTTCAGGAGATCATCAAGGAGATCAGTATCATGCAACAGTGCGACAGTCCCTGGGTGGTCAAATACTATGGCTCATACTTTAAAAACACTGACCTCTGGGTGAGCAACACATTTTAACTATTTCGATGCAAAAATAGATGCAAATTTCAGAGAAGATTTCGTGACTGTCTATAAGAGTGACGAATCAATTTTTTAGAAATTAAGGAATTTGAATATAAGTAAAATTCCAATTCATTTCACTCTTTTATTTTTGTGGATTTTCTTATTTAAATATGAACGAATTCTATGTTTAGATTTTGATGGTAGATCGATTAGCACGAATCTCCCATTAGTCGTTAGTGACTCGTAAAATACAATAATAAAAGTAAAAATAGAAGATGGACGAAATTTTCATTTATATTTTAATAATTTGACTTGTAAACGGTAGCTGAGGGCGAAGAGGATATTTAAAGAAATTTTATGATTTGTTGTTGTTTAGATTGTTATGGAATATTGCGGCGCCGGTTCCGTTTCTGATATCATGCGATTACGAAAGAAAACACTCACTGAGGATGAAATCGCAACGATCCTCTGCGACACACTCAAAGGCCTTGAATATTTACATTTACGAAGGAAAATTCATCGAGACATCAAAGCTGGAAACATCCTTCTTAATATGGAGGGCCACGCTAAACTCGCAGACTTTGGAGTCGCAGGACAACTCACGGTATGGGATTTTAATTCAGGGAGTTCTCTTACTGGGGAGGGTTCACTTCACCCAAGGAGGCGACATTAATGAAAAAGAGATTTTGGGTTTGATTCCAAATTGTGTTCAACTCTAGGTCCATATTATGAAACAGTTCTTAATTTAATATGAACTAAAATTTTTCTTAAGTGGATAATTCAAAGATCTCTTGTAAACGAGAATTTTTTTGAAAATGAAATTCATAGTGATTTAACATTGTTATTATTCACCAAGTTGACGATTCATGGGGAGCAACTGGGCAGAAACAGCGAAAATGGATTTATTATTTGGCTGCCCTTCCAATTTTATTTATTCAATAGGCAGGTATTGACATGATGAGTAAAAAATCTTTATTTTTCCTATTGTATAAAGAGAGGAGGGGTAGCCTATACTGGCCGACTTCCTCTCTTTTTATCTCTGAACAACTACAAACAGCCTCCTATCTCATCGTGAATTTATTGTTTATTTCATATTCCTCATAGGAATCCACATTTTAACTTCGAATTTTTTATATAATCCATTTCATCTTGTTCTGTTTGAAATTTCACTTGAACTTTTTATTTTTTTTTTTTTTGCTATTTTGCTCTGATGAGATGGGGACAACTTCACAACTAATTTTTTGTCATAATAATAATATATTATAATATTTCAGATAGGATAATCCATACACTTATTAGAAAGGCCTAAAAGGAAAAAATATTTTAAGCTGGGTTCGCCTTTTTTCATTTTATTATTTCAGATAGAGTTTAAATAAACCAAATATATTAATTTTAAATTATGCGATGTCTTCATATTGTTTTTTCATTATTGAATCATATGTTACAGGATTGGAAGGGCATATATAAAGCAGACAACTTTACTTAAAATAAGAGATAGTTCTTTGGATTACTCATCCTCAAGATTATGTTCAGGTGCAAGTTTATCGAATGAAATTTCATCCTCCTGAACAGGCCGAAAAAACTGGCAGTTTTGTCATTCACACGTCCCGGTATACCCGATAGATGCCCCTCTAAAGGTATACCGGAACGTGTGTATCCGCCCTAATTCATAAGGCATTGTTTACATGTCAATAGATCCAGTTGCGCTCGTAGAAAACTTTCATGCCAGTAAACGTAAACAGGTGTATCTATTGACAACAATTGTAACAATTCATTTAAATTAAAACATGAGCTGTGATTCGGATCTTAATTAATCAAAATCCTAAAATTAGAGGCCATCTAGATTAATTAATTTACCTAACTGGAGCCTTTCTTTCTTTTAGGTAGGGGTCGGATCTAGATCTTGGTAGACCTGAATCGGGAATGGAAAATGGGCTGGTTAGAAACTATTTTTAATTTTGCTCTATTTTTGATTATTACTTAGAATTTAGTTAGGGAAATTAAAATACAAAATTATTTGGTTACATTTTTATTATCAGGACATTCACTATGAGCAAAAGTTAACATAAAACTAAAATTTAAACAGTAATTGAACAAATATACTAAAATATTAGTAAATAATTAATTCATTTATTTTTTTTTTTTAATGTTCTAGAAATTTCCTTATTTAAATTATATCTACATCTTTTAGGAAAATATTTATTTGTGAAATTTAAAATTGTTAATATTTGATAAATTTTTCATTTGTCTGGCGGCCGCTTCAACCGCTTCATGTCCGATCTTTGGGTGTGGTAGATTTTCCCTATCTACCAAAACATCTTCTTTATTAAATTTTTATTTTTGTATTTATTTTTAAAGGATACAATGGCGAAACGCAACACGGTGATTGGTACCCCGTTTTGGATGGCACCGGAAGTAATCCAGGAAATTGGCTACGATTGTGTGGCCGATATTTGGTCGTTAGGCATCACAGCTTTGGAGATGGCCGAAGGCAAACCCCCATATGGGGACATCCACCCAATGAGAGCGATCTTCATGATACCTACGAAGCCGCCGCCGTCATTCCGAGAACCTGATCAATGGTCACCGGAATTTATTGACTTTGTACAGAGGTGTTTAGTGAAGAACCCGGAAGAACGCGCCACCGCCACCGAGCTTCTTCATCATGTCTTTATTGGTTATTATATTTTAATATTATTATTAATCATAAGGTCTTCATATGTAACGATTCTGTTCTATTGTTCATATTACCTCAAACTTGGTGAATTAATACTCTTTTAGATTTTTTTTGGATTTAGAATGTTAATTATTTTAAATTAACAGTTTCCAACGAATATATATACTATCCCCAATAAAAGTAATTGAACAATTTGTATTTTTTGTTTCGCCTTAATGAATAATTAGAAAATAATAAGAGCAAATACTTTGATTTGGAATATCATGTAGTTCTCCTAATTATTCATTAAGGCGAAACAAAAAATACAAATTGTCTGATTTTTTTTGAAGGAGATAGCATATATAAATAAAAAATTTCAAAAACGTCAATGCTCTTGATTCATAATTCAATCTCACTTTGGAAAGATCTCGCACACGCTGTGCCTTCCTCCTCCAAGTAGATCATATCTTTGAAGATGAAGAAGCATTGACATTTGTCTTTTGAAAGAATTATTAAATATTGCTATATTCATTTCTACAATAATGTTGAAAATAGATAAGTTTTTTAACAATCTTAAGTTTTTTAAAAAGAGTTGTATTTTATATATATACATTGTTATATGTTTTTCAAATACATGCTTTGGACATCAAATAGAACTGAAAATGAACCTCGTTCGAAACGTCTCAATTTTGTGTTTTTATTGAGCATCCATAGGCTGCCTTATTGTTGTTGATCTTTATTATAATTACCTTAAAAAATAAGGCACTCATGGGAATCGATCCCAGTGCCTCCTGTGATTTACGCCCGTGGTTTTTTTTTTTTTTTTTTTATCCTATAAACTTGTTTTAAAGTCTCGTTTCAAGTTATAAGGAACGAAAGTCGCTTCCCATCCCGTATTTAAATTATTATTGGGTATTAATTAATTTAACTAAATATGGTCGGATTAAGTTGATAAAAAAAAGACTTAAAAAAACTACACACCTCTTACGAGTTTACGATATTTTCTAAAAATTGTTTCCATTTCTTAGAAATTTGATATTAGTTTAAAATAGCTTTAAAGCACAATTTATTTGCAAGCCGGACGCTAATACATGAGGCGGGACGGGAATCCTAGAATTAAGGGAACTCAGGCTCCATCAAAATTACTTAGAAACAAGTATTTTATTTTATTTTATTTTTTTTTTTCTTATTGTTTTGGGAAAGATAAATAAATTCATGCATATGAAAGACATTTATCTCGCAAACGGTTGCTTAAAACACCAATAAAACTATTAAGGAAATGATGATATAAAGCAGTAAAGTAAATAGTTTTTTGATATTTTTCTACTTAAAAATCCCATTAAAATTCTTTTTTAATTTATAAGGTCTTTGATTTAATCATTTTAATTTAATATCTCCCAAGGAAACGTGTAAAATTATTCATTTCTTTAATATCTTTTGCTGAAGGACGTCATTAATTAATGAGTCTTTATATTATCTCTGGAATTATAGTTATTTGTCTTTTTGGTGGGCTGATCATTTAGATCACCTATCTCTTTACTAAACTTATCTAATCGGGTATTATCAAGATTCTTTTTAATTGTCTCCTCATCGTTTTTTTTTTAATTAGCAATATTGTTGTAATTTTGACAAAAGCATGTTTCAAGTTTGGAGTAGAAATTAAATTTGTTTATTATTGTATTAAAAATAAAAAAGGAAAAAATCGATGAGGTGAGTCTTAAGGGTTTTTTTTTTTTTCTTTTAATTACATTTTTGATACTCTTTAATTTTACTCATTCATTGATGTAAGAAGGGAGAGACGTCACGGAAATTATATTATCATTTCTGATGACAAGAGTTTTTATAAAATTTATGACCAAGAATGAATTAAATTTGAATTTTTCCAATTCGAGTGTGGAACGAGACCTCTCACCTGCCACCCTCCCTACGCCCATCACAAACTTCCATTAAATTAAAATATCTTATCTTTCGTAATACTAATTCTGTTTCAATGTTTTTGTTTTTAAAGAACTTGCTAGTTTCAAACAATCATCGTGCATCGGAATCGAATCCGAAGCTAGGAACATGGAGGGAGGCAAATAATATTTTTTTTCTCGGAGATTTTTCTTGTAAAAATTCCATTTTATTTTTATAATTCTTTTTCTTTGGAAGAGGGCACGACCCCCTGGGGCCACTGATCCTTTTCTTTCATCGGGTTAAATTTACTAATAGACTGATGAAGGCATTCTTATGAAAGATCTCCTCCAACCCCACTTGCCAAAAATTTCAAAAATGTCTGTAAAAAAATTTTTATAGACTTTTAATTTAAAAGTCAACTTGTATATGATTCTACCTTGAAATTCATTCATATACTAATCAACAAACATCCTTCTTTCTTTCAGGATTTTTTTTTTTAATCACAAAAGGTGTTTGTGAAAAATTAAGAATAAAGATAAGCAGATAATGAATATGGTTTGCATATCATACTGATAGCCTAAGGGCCGAAAAATTAAATAAGAAAAAAAATTTTCTTATAAAATAATACTTTTTCTCGTTCACTGTGCCAAGGATTTGTTATAATTAACGAGAGATTAATTTCGGATATTTAATTGGCTGCAGCCCATTATAGGGTGAACAAGAAGGATAGGCGCAGAAAGCCAAATAAAAGCCTTTCTATTCCCCTGAAAAAATATATTCATCCATCTTCAATTTTTTACCTGAAACGTCTCAGTTTTCAAAGGAGTAGAGAGACTTCCTGCCCCTATCCTTCTTATTGCCCCTATGACGGTTGGGTAATTTATGCCCTAAGCTGGATTTGAATCTGTGCCCGTCCAGAACTCAGAATTTTAAGTACAAGTCCGCAAGATCTTATATTCTTAGAAATTTTGCCAATATCTGAAACCCAAGTATCTTATATCAAAAAAAGGACGAACGCTTTTATTAACTAATTGATCACTTTCAGGAAACGCGAAACAACCAAACATTCTGGGGCAAATGATCGCGGAGGCGCGTGAGATCCGCGAGAATCAATCGTATCGGAATAGTAACGCAGCGGCGGCAGCTGCAGCGGCTGCAGCGGCGGCAGCAGCTGGAAAACAACAGCAAAACCATCAAGACGACTCGGTGGGTGGCGGCGGCGACCATCATCATCCTGCCCATCATCACTAACCGCGCATCATCAATCACTAACTCTCTCTCTCTCTCTCTCTCTCTCTCTCTCTATCTTTTTCATTTAAACCC
>JAAAKE020022339.1:17365-27838 GCA_010014785.2 Anisolabis maritima | reverse complement strand
AATAAATTTGAAATAAGTGAATATTTCTGGGGAGCGTAGTAAATAAACAACCTCTTTCATTCACGGCGGACGAGAGTGGTGAAAAAAAAAAAAAAAAAAAAATTAAATGGGATTCAAATTATTATAAAAATATATTTATAATAATCAACAATGACATATACCGGGGATGAAATTCCGATTCTAATCCATTAGGCACCTGGCTAACTTGCTAACTAGTGTAAAATGTTCAATCAGCAGAATTAGAATTTTTCATTATAAGGAATTACAAATTATAATTTGATTTATTTGAAGACGATAATTTAAATTTATTCATAATTTACTGAATGAATATGAATAGAGTTGGAGAGAACTTTAAGAATTATTACATCTTGATTTATATGAAATCTAACAAAAAATGAATAATAAATTAATTTTGCCAACACTAATTTTTTTCTTTTCATATCGTTACTTAAATGTTATTATGATTTGATAATTACGAAATTCCCTCCTTCCATGCTCCGTATTTATAAATAATTTTAAATAAAATTTTCAGACTGATCTATCTATATTCGTTTATTTAACTTGATTGTATAAATTAGGAAAAATTAATATTTATTTTAGAGCTCTCATCAAAAATATGTTTAGATATCGAGAACCAAAAGCGAAATTAAAGATTTTGTTTATGTTCGTTTAATATTAAGCAGTAAATTTTTATGTTCTCATAGGAAGATTAATACTGGAATATTTGCTAATAGAGATATTATTAGTTTCGATTTTTTTTTATAGTTTCAGCAAGATTATGAGAAAAAAATAAATTTGGGAATGGAAATGGGAATAAAAAAAGCTTGTTTACTTTACTTACAAAAAAAAAAATGTAATGAAAATTATAAGTTAAATTAATTAAGGCAGACTCATAGGAATAGCAAAGAAATGAAAATATAATTATGACCCAAATCCGAGAATTTTTGTCTTTTTGACGTCTGAGACCATATGATAGATGATGCATAATATATATTTTACGATACATGTAATCCAGGCAGATATATTTATATAAATTGGAACCCAATTGATATAATAAATTTTCATCGTGCCTGCGGAACCCATACCCCTTTACTTTTAAGGTTATCAATACTGACAATGTCACTATCTTTAACCTCTCGGCCACGAGGAGGAGTAAAGGGGGGAGATAAAACTCTAAATAAACAAATTTCTATTTTAATTGATAATTTATAAGATAAAAATTAATTATTCAATAAAGTAGCCATCAACATAAAATTATAAAATATAATAAAATGTGTTTGTTATCAAGATATCCAAGTTGAATGTGCATATATTATTTTCTTAAGAATATAATAAAGTAATATCAAAATAGAAAATAATTAACCTAATATAATATTTTATTATCCATTAATTCATTTACGATTTTACATGTTAAAGTTTTCTTTATAAATTCCTTTTTTCTTCTACTTTTTTTTTTTTTTTTTTTTTTATTTCTTTCATAAATATTTTATTATTTTTTTTAACGCTTTTCGTGAAATATGCTAGATATTTAAGGATTAAAATAAATTATTATATAAAAAAGTAAAATAATCTTTTTATTTATTCAATATATAAGACCATCTATTATACAAATAATGATGTGAAATATATATACCATCGCAGGATAAAAGAGGAAATATGTAATATCAATAATTTTACTACAGGGGAAAAATAAGTGTTATGTGGAAAAAAATTTGCCTATTTATTTATTCAAATCGTATTAGAGTCAAAGGGATAGAATGGATATGTGACATAAAATATCCAACTATTTAAAACTATTATTTTTTAATTTAAAACACACGAGACCTAGTAAGGGCATAATAGAGGAATAAATAATGCAATTCAGGCGATTTATCTTAAAAAGTTAATTGATTATGAACCAAGAATTTATTCTTCAGATCTTTAATCATACTTTTATATGTTTTCTCCAGCTTCATGAAACTCTAAAAAATTTATAGCGCCTCTTTTTCTTGCCTTTAATCTGGGTAGCCACAAAAAATTATAAATATACAACCGAGAGACGGAGCCAACCGAATTATGTGGAGGAAGGGAGACTGTCATATAGGGAGCTGAAGAAACATGGACACCCATGTACTCACCGATTGAATTGAATAATAATTGTAAAAATTAAATAGTAAAAAGAGTTAAAAAAAAATTATTTCAAGGAAAATGAAAGCTAAGCAGTAAATTATTGAAACTCTTTATATACCCTTAATGTGTCCAAAATATAATGGTCTGCCTAATAAATGAAAATAAATAGTTTTCCATTAATGCTCACTAATAAAAAATACTCCAAAATACCTCAGAGTTCAAAAAGAAGAAAGTTCATTTTTTGAGTGAAAACATTGAAATCAAAATGTTCATCTTTTTATATACTATATAAAGAGATGTATAGGAAAGTAATAAGAATAATAAATTTCCCGAGAGGGTTTTTTTTTATTTAAAGAAGGGCTGAACTTTTCAGGAGGCCTTCAACCTATTAAATTACGCAATAGTGAACTGCTTTTAAACATTTCTCCGAGTCATGATTCTAAATGAACCACCATTGTCCCACAAATTCCTAATCGATAATCCAAAAAAGAATGAAAAAATCGTCATCATTTCCTATATATGATAATTGTTATTCGTGAATAGACAACTCTCTTGTGGATAAGCTTTTTTGAATAATGAATTTCCATTAATTTTCTCAAGAATCATTCAATATTTTGAATGGAAAAAAAAAAAAAAACCAATGCTTAATCCACAAAAGAATGCATTGGCAATTATCTAGGTGAATGTAAGAACATCTTTTAATTCTTTTACTATATCTTGGCTGAATAAAAAGATAATAATAATAGAAACCATTAAAGTGATTTTTTTTTTAAATAAGAGTTGGAGGATAAATTGAATTGCAAAAATTCTTGGATTCATTGTATATTTTCCAAAAAAATTCTGAAAATTTCTCGAACTGACAAGATTTAAAAAAATAATTATAATGATAGTAGGAAATGTAAGTGTGATATGAAAATGAATCTTTCCTTTCCCAAATTCGCATTTAAAAAATATGTGCAAAAATTAGACCGACCTCAATGGCCTAGAAATATGTATTAGAATTAAGATACTTGGTGGAGAAATTGGGATCCGTCATCTGCATATGTCTAAAGGATCCTTCTTGGCTTATTAAACTTTCTCAAGGCCCACTTTGGTTTTATAGAAACTAGACTGCTAGAGATCAGCCATCCCACGTTTCAACCGCCTATGATTTAATCAGCCCGAAGCTCCAGCCCCTCTCTTCAGAATTAATTCCATTCCTTCACTCAACTGCATATGTTCTTTGACACCAGTTATCCCGTATCATTACCTGTGTGACAGACCAAAACCCCTCATTTCAAAGGGTCTCCAACAATGAGCGAGATTTTAGAGCACACCAACGAAAGAAATAATAGAAGCAAAAGAACAATTGTTCAAAAAAATATCTGTACAAATGTAATTAACTTACAGCACTTTCACTTAAGTTCAAGAATTTTTAAGATTTTTATTGTAAACATTTAATTTTTTTTTATTGAACTTTATTTTTTTTAATGTTTTTTGTAATATGTTATTTTTAAAATTTGTATTAATTTTGAAAATAGTATTTTGTAAAATTTTACATATTTTGGGGAGGGCTCATGGCTCTCGACTTAATAAATAATAACAATAATAATAATAACAATAATAATAATAATAAACTATTAGAAGAGTATTGTCTTTCTCTTCCCTCCTTAGTATAGCTATTTATAATTGATAAAACATCAATATCCAATGACAGTCACTCATTTATGGTTTTTTTTACATCGACTGAACGTTTTTCATGGTTGTCCCTAAAAAATAAACATAACTCAATTTTGACAAATAAATTTAAAATAAATAAGTTTATTGATTTAACAATAAAAAAAAAAAATTAGGATGATTTCTGTGATTTAAGTCAAAACAAGATTGTATCTTGGTTGGAAGAGATTCGAAGAACACGCTCTCAACATTTCCATATTTATAAGGAGTTATTTTCTTTCTTATTATAATGTAAATACATCCCGAAGCCTTTTCAGGAAAAATAAAAATAAATAAGAGAGACTACCTTTTTTTTTTTTTTTTTTAATAGAAAAACTGTCAATAATAAAAATTGCTCAAATATTTTGAAAGGGAAGGAAATAAAAATAAATCTCAATTTGTTAAAAAAATATACTTATCTAATGTGAAAGGCTTATTTAATTCAAACAAGCAAAAAAGCTTTTTTAATGGACTATTTTTTAAAAATTAGTTGAATAATACGTCATTTTAGGTATTTTTGATTAGGAGTTATTTCACTTTTAGTAAATGGTCAGTTTTAGGAGGATTTTAAATATTAATATATAATGGGCCTACTGGAAAATTCTGCGGGATTTTCTATTTGAAATTTATCATAAGAGTTTTATCAACTAATGGTAGAGAATTTAATGTATACGCTAACGTATATATATTTTTTTTTTGAGTAGGGTCGTAGAAAGCGACAGACATATGGACACACACACACAAACACGCACACTCTCGCTCACATACACAGGTGGCTCTCAGGCGATTTACCGCCTATCTCCACTCATAGACATATGGACAGACAGAAATATGGATATAACAATATATATTAAATTATATAATATATATTATATTACATTAACATTTATTTTTGTCAAAAAATCCGACAGAACTTTCCAGTAGAACAAATAGTTCATTTTCATTTGCGCCTGTTGGTAGGCAACGAGTCAGTTGTTGACCGTAAAATTACAAGAGAATCTAAATATATATAAAAAGAGAAAGTAAAAATGAATTATTTGAACATGGAAAATATAATTTTAAGAAAAAAAAATTCAACAAATAAAAAAAAAATATCAAATTTATAAAAACATCCAATTAACGAATTTGAAAATTTAAACAAATTCCATTCAAATTAAAAAATACCGACCAACTATTTAATACCAAGGGATGGATAAATTCGTTCATGTTTGGTTGCTGGACGGTAGGGAACCTAAATGGTCAACTCACTAGTGAACTATGAAATTAAGCGGATCATAAATACACAGCGGAAAAAACTCCCTAGAAATTAGCCCTGTCCTTTGGAGCAGAGGTAGAAATCTGGCTTCATGTTCCAAAAGTGGTCTGTTCTGCGTTCTGAATAAAAAAAATTTATTTAAATTAAATTGTTACCAATTGATTTTAAAAAATATGGATGGAGTCTCAGATTCCAAAAGACTTCAAAAAAATGGTCTGCTCTAGAACAATTAATTAAATCATTAGGGAATTCGTCTTTTGGATTGTCTAGCTTTTGGCAAGCAAAAAAAGAACGAATTTATGCACCGCATGATATATCGACCTATAAGACTAACGAAAAAAGGAAATTCTAAAACAGATTGTATCTCACCCCTCTTTGGCTTTCAATACTTTAAAAATCTTGAAATTTAAGAACTCGTATAATCGAATTGCTGAGAAAGAAATTAGATTAGCGCCAAGAGAGAGCGACATGGAATCGTTTCCTGTCTGACAAGAAGACTGCATAATATAATAAAATTGTTAATAGAATCACCGCAAGCATCCGTCACTTTGTTTGGTGCAAAATAATGACAACGTAGCTATCCAATTTACCAAGATGATTCAGTCATTTTAAAACAACCCTCTCGTCCTCTCCTCCCTCTGTTTTTTTGGACACACACGCACTTGGTACAATTTAAATCTGCATATAGTGAAAAGACAAAAAAATAAACTCGTTGTATTGTATAAAAGTTGCTTTGCTGTTTGCATATTGTATTGTGCTTGGCTAATGAAAGAATAGAAGCAGTTGTACCAACATCAAGCAAGGGGTTGCTTTCGTTTCATTTAACATCCAATAATCCTGCAGCCCTCTAGAGCTCCCCTTCACGCGGCTCCACCTAAAATGGATCGCATCGTTTCTCTCAAGACAGGAAAAAAATTTCTAACATAGATCAAGCCTGTTGTTTTTTAGACCTACATTTATAATAAATAAATAGCCTTTAGAGTAGGGGAAACTTATCGGGGATTATTATGCCGAATTTAAGTGAATTTTTTTATTGGGGGAAGATATAATGCTGGGCATTTTAATAAGATATATTAATCTTTTTAAGATAAACAGTAATATAAATAAATTGTTAAAAAAAAATAAACTCTAAGAAATTAAATTTGGAAATTTCTGAAAATGATTTGTGTTTGAATACTAAAAATAAAATAAATAAAAATATAATAAAAAGCGCTTCTAATTAAAAATGCACAGAACAGTATTTTTTCCTATCTGGCTAATTATAATAAAAGCATGACACAAATATTGAAAATTTTATTTAATTTCCTATTAATGATATTTTTAAATCCGCGCCCCACACTTTTATTTTAATTATACAAAAATATTCAAAAAGTTATGAAAAAATTACTTTTCTCTTTTAAATTCATTTATAAATAAAAGCATTTTAGTCTAAATATTTTTTTTAACTAAAAATATCAGATAAGCCAATAGAAAGAGCTTCTTAAGCTGGCCAAGATAGAATCTTTTATTCCTATCTAATATGTTTATTGAAATTATTTTTTACTAGATTGTATTATAACTGAGTCTATGTGGAAAAACTACCGCAAATTGAGAACTAAAAATTGACTAAAAATATATATATTACATATAATAATTCATATGAAAATATGAATACTAAAAATATTTAAAAAACGAGCACTCGTCCCTCCCCAGCCCCTTAGGATATTCGTTTTAATTAAGAAAATAATGTTTATATATAGCCAAAATTCATGGAAAATTTTGAGATCCCGTCCCCAAAAAACTGTCTCATCTTCCCCTCCTACTACATTAAAAATTTGATGTTTTAATTGTGAAGAAAAATAAAATTTTACTAAAAGTTATATTCTTTATATCGCAATTCCTCAACTTTTTTATTCACGTGCGCCCCAATTTTTAAAATTATATTTCTGACGTCTTCTTAAGTGTGTAGCTAAGATATTTTAAAAATATTTTTTATAACAACCTAGGGCGCTTTCTTCACTAATTCCCCAACTAATTAGACATTCAATTTCATAAAAAGAAAAAACGAATAATAAACTAATCTAATCTAAATGGAATATTTCAACTATAGTTAAAATTTTAACATTAATAAATTACAGTATAAATCATTAAAATCAGATTTTTTAAAAATGCATACGAAATTGGAATATTAATAATTTCCGTCAAGACTTTTTTTTTTAAATATAATATCATTAGTGATATTTTATCAGAGAAAATGGAGAATAGAATAATTTTCTTAAAATCAATGATAAATGAAAAAGTAAATTATTTGAGAGTTCTTTTTCTCATTTCTTCTCTTTGATAATGAACAAAAAATCTATTTTTCCGATCAATGATAATTACCTAATAATAAATGACTGATTCATTTTTCATCCATTTAGTCGGTAATGACTTTACTAAAACATAGTAGTTAGGCGCCTATCAGTTGTTTATCAACGTCCTTCATTAGAAGACAGTCGTGTCACCATAAGAAATATCCTCTTGTCCCACTGTAATGCAACGCCATTCTCTAATATTGTCATCTATCTGAGCGGCCCGATTCGATATATATGGATTGTCATAATGTCTAGCACAAATGACAATAGGTTAATTGGCACATACATCAGAGTACGGGGCGGGTGGATTCCATAAAATTTCCATGTCCACGCGTGATTTCACACAAATAACAGACGAACGTCATTAATCGGCATTTATATATACTACATACAAGCAGAAGTCTGATTAATGACCTGATTCGTATGAAAGACCTATAGTCTGCACAAAACGCCTGATGGACAGACACCATTTGATAATCTCGTAACAGTTAGGCATTTATTTTCTATGGACAAGAAGAGGCGTTTTGTTCTCATCTATTCGGGTGCATAATGCCCCTCGTTGGACACGTGTCCGAAACATCAGAACAAGCGGCTTAAGGATCTCAATATGGAACAATAAGCAAAAGAACCTCTAATCTCAACCGCATATATAATAATAAGGGATTTACTTAATGACCGTATTGTAGGACAATTTATTTTTTTAGCAATAGAGAGAGAACATGGCTGACTTGGATAGATTTAATTCGTTAACAAAACAATCAAAGAAAGAAAGAGTTAGTATTATTATATTGAGATAATCCAATTTGAAATATAATAAAGTGATTTTCGAATTGTAATTATTATGATTATTATTAATATTAAATTTTCCCTATAATAAATTTTATATTGATCGAAATGTTTTTTAAATTAAATATTTAAGGCATTTTTTCTTTTTTAACATTTAGACTTTTGAAGGCAATCAGAAAAAAAATTTAATTATATAAAAACATTTTTTCCATAAACTTATATTTAGTAATTCATCACTTCCGAAGTTTTTGTCTCTTTGTGCAGAGGTAGAGGTCTCGCTTCACGTACCAAAAGTTAGTAGTTTGCTTTCCGCGGCAAAAATGTATTTATACTACACCATTTCAAAGTGTGGACGTGTTTTGCCACGTAACTCTAGGTAGTCTTTCCCCAATCATGGATAAGGCTTCTCAAATTGATCGCAGCCTTCCACACGGATTCGTTTTTCGGAGGAGAGTGTCAGATTTGGAAATTTTTGTTCCACCATATTCAATATCTCCTTACTTCTTATTCTTACTGAACATTCTTAAAAAAATTTCTAAATCCTCCTCTAGTTTCAATCTTTAAGCTAAGTTAAGGTTAACTCCTGCGTGAATTCCTCCTGAAAACAAATTCCACTGCCAAGAGGGCTTTTGCTTTCTTTTGTTTTTTAATATCTTTGCTTGAAGTAAATTAGACAGATAAATGCTAAAAGCGCAAAGTGAAATTCCATCAGTTGACATCGCGGCAAAGACTGGCTATTTTGAGTCTTGTCGTGATGCGCGACTTTTAGTCAAATATCGAGAGACAACTTGCGGGAAATGAAGTGCGATTTGTGGCCTAGTGTGAACTAGGATTTAGACAGCTTGTACGTTAATAATAAATAATAAATAATGTAAAAGTTGTATATACCTTTTATTTTCCGCGACTCACCTAATTCTAACAACCCACAATTTGGGAAACCCTGATATAGGGTATAAAATAATATCTGTCCATTTTTATTTAAATTAATTTATCGGTTTGAACAGGTGACCCAGTGAATGAATCAGAAGACTAATCCAAGGACCACAAATAAGTTTTTTATTTTTTGGTCTAATTTAGAATCTCATAAATAAAAAGTTTAAGCCTTCTTCTTGAATTGCGTGCACCGTCGGTTTGATTAAATGATTCACACCTTGAAGACTCAATTATTATTATTATTATTATTACTCTTTATTTTCCTATAAGCGGCTTTTAAACTGCTCTAGAGCGTGTGCCCTAGAAAGAGAGTCAATTGTTTAATCGCCGTCGGCAAGTTTTAACAGAGATGTCAAGTTGATTGACGGTACTTGATGAGTTATGACAGGACGCAAGCGAACTCGGCGAGGGAATCCAAGTTAAAAAAAATCGAGAGGGAGTACGAATTAATAAAAAATAACATCCTCTGAAAAATATTTAATATAAATAAATAAATAAATCTTGTTAAAATTGATAATTGAACAAAATAAGTCAAATTTTGCTTCTGAATTAATTTAAAAAAAAATATATATCTATATTTAGAAAAGGGTGTGTGTGTGTGTGTGTGTGTGTGTGTCCCCTCCCCAGGTCTTTTCGGAACTTCATCCATCATTCTTTATAAAGAAAAAATTCATAATCTTAAATTAGAAAAGACAATACTTGGAAATGTTGTAAATAGAAAATGTGTGAAGAGTAAGTCTAGCGCCAGATGGGCTTTATGAGTTTTTATATGTATTCTTAATCAAGAATGCCGCAAGAATGGGTAAAAGATTTCTTAAAATCCCATAAAACTCAAAATCTCTAATAGAAAATGAAGATAAATGACTTGCTTTGGCTCATTTACGAGACAAAAGATGTATTCTAATTATAATAAACGTAATAAAATTTCATCATTATTAATTAAATTGTAGGAATATTTGCTGCTTTTTGAAGAAATTTAAAACGTAAGTAAAAAAGCCAAAGGAGAAGGGCTTCAACAAAGGAACAAAAAATTGTTCTCATTTCTATTAGTTTCTGGAATTATTAATAATTCTTCTTAAATAAATTCGAATCAGAAAGAAAGAAAAACAGACCTCGTGGAAACAATACATTCTGAGATTAATAGCCGGAAAAGTAAAAATTATAAGCGCAGAGAGGGGCAGCCAAGATTATTTCGATTATGTATTTATTAGACCGACGTTTACATCGCCATCCTCAGAGCCCAATTATAATACAAAATTAAATATAAATAAAATACATGAATAAAATACTAATCTTCGCGATGATTCGCAATGAACTTTTGATTATTATGGTGCTCTGGGGATGGCCTCTAACGAGACCGAA
>JAAAKE020022339.1:0-13336 GCA_010014785.2 Anisolabis maritima | reverse complement strand
AATAAAAGTAATTATCATTATAGCAACTTATTTTAGCTTTAACATTTGTTATAATTAATAAATATTTTGAGTTTAACATTGGTTTACTGGTATTTGTATCAAATCTCTCTTTGGCCTTCTTTACGTACAATTTAGAAAAAAAAATTTAAATGTAAGAGTCTTTATGATTTGTTTCTGAATTATACATGAATAAGACCACAGAATGAGTGACCAAAACATGGTATTTAATAGAAACAAGTCATAGTTAAACTGAAAACATTTATTTATTTAAACAAAATGTTCGTAATATTTCTGCCCCAAAAAATACATAAAGGTGATTAAATGTCATTTGCAAATCTCCATTTCCCATACCTAAAAGTTGGGATATGAAATTTCATAAACAGACAGACAGACTGGACATAGTGCTTAACAAAAAGAATCTTGGCTAATTTTTAATAGATTTTTTTATGAATGTGCAAAAAATTTAATCGTCATTATTTTAATAGAATAAAACTAGATGGTATTTACATGAGGCTTTGAAGATAAAATAATTTTTTTATGAAGACGCGCGTGGATGCAGCCTACCAAAGTAGAGAGAATGTCTCAACTGAAGGTGAGAGAGAGATCAGCAGGAGTGGAACGAGTTGTGGCAGGTAAAAGAGAGTAAGTGTATGGGCGTTTCTAGAATTGAGGGGGATTAACCCAAATGAACTCAGAGTGAGTATTTCTAGAAATATTATTTTTAATATTGGATAGGAAGAAAATTATAAAAGAGAAAAATGAAACGGTATGAGTATTAAGAAAGACTTGCTTTATAATTTATATAAAAAATTTTTATCTGGATTATTTTGAAGAGTGAGCTGAGGCTTGCTTATTTAAATGCTTTTTATTATGAATGAATCCGATATCGGATTGTGTGTTTTTCTTTTTCCAGCCCTCTTAGGACAAAAATTTTGAACTTACTAGAAAT
The DNA here is from genome assembly GCA_010014785.2 of Anisolabis maritima. NCBI lineage: Eukaryota > Metazoa > Arthropoda > Insecta > Dermaptera > Anisolabididae > Anisolabis > Anisolabis maritima. The sequence goes on along the minus strand of JAAAKE020022339.1, from coordinate 12,387 downwards.
ATTTCTCTATATTTATTGTGTTAAAATTCGGTGAGGATCGGTAAAACAGAGTTAGAGAGAGTTACGGATATTTTTTAGTCGCCAATAGGAGTTAAAACAAAAAATTTCACTGGCTCGAGGGGATTATTTTACTTTACGGCGTTATTATCAATATATATATGTAAAGGGAAAGTATTATATTATGATCAATTCTTTCTTTCTCTCAATTAATTTTTAAAAATATCTTTACGTTCAAAGTAAAAATGACCCCAAAAATGCAAAAAAATCTTAATGTATATGTGGGTAATTTTATTTTGGCCTCTATCTCTGGAATCACTCATCGAAAAAAAATGAAACTTTATACCATTAGGATAGCCTCAGAAGGTTTTAAAAATTGAAGCGAGTAGAGGCCATCTTATATTGCATAGATTGCAATGGCTAAAAAAAGCAATAAAGTGTTGCAACTTCGTTGCCTATTCTTTCTTTCTGATAGTAAATTTATAATTAATTAGATCCTATCACATTAGCAAATGAATGTCATAAATGATAAGTCACAATTGGTTGACGATGAACAAGAATTCGCTGACAAGGATATAATGAAAATGGTAAATCAATCGTATGATACATTGAAGGTGTCCATTATAATGAGGATATGAATAGTGAGGTTGAAAGGAAAAAAAAAATAAAAATAAAGAGAGTGAGACGATAGTTAAAGGAGTATTATATATCAAAAAGTTTTTGAATACGTTAACAATTTCAGAGAGAGAAGCACTATTACAATCGGGCTGTGTGCTAAAAATGATTAGTGAATTTTTTTTAACCGAAACTTTTTTTCTCAAGAATGGTCCACTCGCATAAAAATATTTTTAAGATAGGCTAATTATTTAAACCTTTTTCAATTTAATAAAAATAATATTTCAAAATTTTTTTTTTCTAATAAACACGAACCTATATAAATAAATTTAAGGAATATTTTTAATCAGAAACAACAAAAATACTTTTAACCACTAGTGATAATTATATAATTTTTTTTTTAGGTTATAATTTTAATTTTAATTAAAGAAAGCAAAAGGAAAAACTATAAATGCATGCTCCATTTATTTATTTTCAAATGGGTATATAATGGGAAATTCAAGTCATTTGTACGATATTAATTAATAAACCACTAAGAAATATTTAAAATTTCATATCAAATAAACTTGTAGCACAGATGAGATATTTTTTGCGAATTATTTTTCACCTCGTATTTAAATATTGTGTATATTTAATGAGAGTAAAAAAAAAAATAAATAAATAAAAATAAACTAGAGAAAAGAGGTAGAGCGAGCTCATCTTTTAGCTGGTATTTTATTTATGTTAGGATCAAAAGTCGTTGACCAGAGTTCAAACAGCTAAATAAACCTGCTGTAGATTCGCCCGGGGTTGCAATCAGATGGCTTAAATAATTGAGAGAGCAACCAACCCCATCTGTCAGCGTTGCAATTTGTGTCATTCAACATTGACTTGAGAGGCTCTGACCCTCACCGTCCTTTACATAAATATGAAATAAAAAGTACCAGGGCTTTCTCTATTTGAATATTTTATACCACCTCGGACAAAATAAACCACTAAGGAACATTTAAAATTTTAAACTTGTAATTATACCCAAATGAAGCCAAAGCAAGTTTGAATTATTTATTTATTTATTTATTTATTATTTAGAAACGAATCAATCACTGACAATTATTCCATTATATGAAATGGGTTTTATTCACTGACAAAATATAAAAATTTTGTCAAATATATATAGTAATTGTATATAGGAAAGAGAAAGATAAGATGGGTGATATCAGGGTCGTATTTGAAGAGGTAGCTGACGGAAACCGCTAGAAAAAGCTAAAATTAACAGTTTAAGGGAGGAGCTACACTATGAAATCTAATAGGGCGCAATATTTTCTTGGTTCGACTAAATAAAAACAAAGACTGAAATGAGATTAAACCCATTGATGTAGAATTGGGTCCGCCCGGAGTAATCCATCAATTTGCTGCCCTTGAAGAGGTGAGGCCCTTCGTAGCTTCTAAATTAGGCCAATCTTCTTTCTCGAAATTTTTTGTACCTTGTAGTGTTTCAACTCATTGTTTCCGACAAAATCACCATTGAAAAAAATCCAGCCCTTACCACTAATGTTTAGCTAAGTCAATGATTAAATTTTTCGAAAATATGGAAATTTGTTTAGTATATTAATATTTTCGAAATTATCAATATTTTTTCTTTATATGAATTTCAAATAAAAATACATAAATTTTCATATAAATATCCTCAATTATTATTATTTTTGAGATATAGTTTTTTTATTTAAGCCCTTTTATTATGACACTCCCTCTGACAATTTTTCGTGTTGTTAATAATTTTAATATTAATAATTTATCCGAGTGATTTATTATCTCATTATTTACTTTCTATATTATTATTATTATTATAACATTAGGAAGATTGAAAGAAATTATTTATATTAGAGGATAAATAAATTCTATATGGCTATGTCTTAAGAAATGTTTTGTGCTTTTAGTCATTTCTTAGATAGTATTTGTTCAGGTGTACGAGGTTTCATGCTTTAATCAACCTATCCGAATCCTAATCCAGTGGTGTAGTGTTTTGTTAAGGCATAAAGTTCCAAGAAAAATACTACAAAATTAAGAGGAAAACATACGAGACTTCCCAGAATTCATTTAAGGAAAGCAAACAAAGCAATTTTCTTAAAAAAAAAAAAAAATATTCCAAAAGAAAGCGCAATTATACGAAAAAAAAAAGTTAAATTCTACTTTTCCGACACACTTACAGTTTGTAAGTTACTCGACTTTCATCATTTAGTTTAATAATGAATATAATTATAAATTCATTTTTGTGCCAGTAAGTTTAAAAAACTAGAAAAAAAATATTTTATACGCCTATTGCCAGAGAAAAATTAGTTTTTTTTTTATTATTCCCATTTGTCGAACTAGGCCTAATACTTCTTTTTTTTAAGGGTGATGAGAGGTGTAAAAAATATTGTTATAATAATTTTAAACAATGAATGGTGGAAAAGGGTGAAGTTGTAAATAAAAAAAAAGTTGAATTTTTTCAACTAATGGATGATGAATATTTTTTTTTTTCAAAACTTGCTTTATTACCTCTTTAAATTAGGTAATTTTAATAAAAATTTTAATTTTTTGCAGAATGTTTTCATGCGCATTATGTTGCTAAAATTCCGTCATTTAAAAAGAAAAATATGGCTTTGTCTAATAAAAGAAGATTATAAAAATAATTTATAAAAGCAACGACTTTGCATATTTTTAAATGTATAATAAGTCATTAGAAAAACATTTGAGAGTTGAGAGGATGCAAATTTCCTTATAACAAAAATAAAATAAGTATAATAAATTTACTCTTGTTAATAATAAATTATTTTTAGAAGTGTAAATTGTTTTTTATTCTAATTAATGGTTTTAATTTTGAAATCTCATTAAAATTCCTTTTAATTTTTTCGAGAGAGCAATTTTTCTTTGAAATTTTTTTTTTTTTTTTTTTTTTTTTTTTTAATAACAAATTTGATTAATTTTAAGATTTTTCTTTTAAAAAGTTAACTATAATAATAAATATTTATAGCTATTTTAACTAGAATTACAAAATTATAATAGTCTTGAATTGTTATGATTTATGAGTTGTTTCTCATAAAAGTTTTTTTTAACTCCTACCCCCAACCATTTCCCAAGTTGTGGCTAAAGTCTCCTGGGAACAAGTGGATTTTTAAACATAATTTGTTTGCTAAAAACATGATATTTAAAATTGTTTTATGCTAACATATTTTTTTTTTTTTTTAGAGAATAAAAAAAAGTAAGATTAAAGGAAAATATTATTAATAATATTATACTAAAAGTCCTCAAGATTATTATTTTCAATAAAAAAAGATCTCAATAGGTCGTCTGATTATTTAATTATAAAAATTAAAAAAAAATAGAGGGAAAGCTGTTTATACTAGAAAATTAACAATTTTTTTTTTTTTTTATTTAACTACAAATGATAAATGAATTTTATTCTTAATTATTTACAATATCTTACTTTAAACTTTCAAAATGTATTTTTTTTTTTTGTTAGAAGTTTCACATCATAATATTTTCCTTCTAACTTTTTCCCCTCCAAATTCTTCAAGATCAATAGAAATGATGTTTACTGATGCAATAAAATATAAATATATAAGTATAGATAAAAAGAAATATTTTTGCTTCAAACTGAGATATTACTCAAAATAAAAACACTTATTCAAATGAATACAATGAATTTTTTATGAATTTGATGCAATTCCAGATAGTAAGTAAATTTTCTCCTTTCCCTATATATGAATCTCTAAAAATAAATATATTGAAAAAATAAAAAAAGGGAAAGCTTTTTGAAAATAATTTAATTTAGTATTTTTTTTATGTATTATACCATTAATTATTTTTAGAAAAACAAAGATAAAAAAATCATAAAAAAATTTTTTTTTTTTTTGTTTATTCACCCAGTTCGAATATGCAGCTCTAAATCCGTTCTATTTCTATTATAATATATATTAATAAATATATTAATTATTTTTAAATGCGGGAAGATACAGTTCATATGATCAACTTACTAAAGGATTTTTAGAGTGATTGGTACAGAACTCCTCGAGAGCGCGCCAAGCATGCGCAGTTGTTAACAACCTTGTGAAGCTCTTGAGCAAACAATCGAAAAATCCATTAGGGAATTGGTTATTTAAAAGTTGTCTATTTCTCGGCAACGCAACACTAACTGATTTCAGCATCAATTGCTTATCTTTGTTATATAAAATTTTATTTCCTAAATTATATGTGTCTGTTGGCATTATTTCTCGTTGGGAAAGAAGAGTATAAAGTCCAAATTGGGACAAACCTACCAAATAAAAATCTTGACTTATGGGGAATTTATTAATACTATGCTTAGAATTTAGCTAGTTTAAAAATCTTTCTTAATTCTCCTAACTAAAAAATTTTATATAAAAACGTCTATAGCAAAATTTTTCATAAGTTAAGATTTTTTTTAAGAAATATTTCAGGTTACAGAACTAAGTGTATATTGTAGTAAGTATCAATTTTGCAATTATTAAATTGAATATTTATCAAATTAATTTTTTAAGAAAGTTAAAATTTTTGGGTAGAAAAAGAAAAAAGCGAATCAAACTAATATGATTTATTCGATAATGAGCGTCTTTGAGTGCATCTTCATGCTCTTAAGATGGACCAATGCACATGACAAAGTAAAATGCCTTTTCAATTGGACAATCTCATGCCAAAAGTGAAATATTTTTAACAATTTTTTATTGATCTTAAGAGCCCGAGAATGCTCCTAACCAAAGACCGAAACGTCGCTCTTTTTATTTTCGGAGTTTTTACTTTTTATTTTTATTAATATGATACTTTTGGCGGGTAGCAATAAGTTCGTTTCTATGTCTTGGACAGAGTCACTTTTAGTTGAGATTTCCTGTCAATGTTATCGAGTTTTTCCTCCCCCCTTACTCTCTCTTTCTCTCCCTAGAGAGAAAAAATAGGAGCAAAAAAGGTCTGCATGAGTGGGTGTTTTTTCCTTTTGAAAAATCTCTGCAACACTTCTTCCTTTGCCATGTTTACTTCATCCATTTGAAACCCCCTCAATTTATTTACATTTGATTTATTTGTCACCAGACAATCCACTTGGATATATTTAAAGAAGAATAATAAAATCGGATTAAATTAAATTGCTTCCCATTATAATTTGTTAATTTTATCTCAATTTCATATCATTACGAAAGGGAAAAAATATTTTCTTAATATTATTTATAAATGGAGATTATTTTTATGTAATAAATTAATTACAACATCTCATAAAATAACAATTTCGATCTCCTCATGAGCAGTGATTAAATCTATTGCTCTAATATGACGACCACCACCAATATGAATCTAGGACATGATTACCATAGCCAAAATTTTAAGAGGGAAAAAGTCTGTCATTTGCTAGTCTTAGCTGAGCTCTAATTCACTAAATGAGAACTTCTATTAATTTTATTTTTTCTGCTTTCCCGGTAACCTTTTTTAACCATCTAGAGTTCAGAGTTTCTTGGTTTTGTTTACCATCATCCTGGTGGTAGCCACCTATAAAAAGTTTTATTATATGAGAGGGCACCCCTATTGACCATTGTTTTTTCACAAAAAGATATCATCTTTTCAAATTTGCTCTCTAAAGATAATAAATTAAATATTATGATGAAAGGATAGTTAACAATGAGTGAGAGTGCAGACAGCCATAATTAAAATAAAGCAAGAAAATATATATTATGAAAAGTTTTTATTTTTTGAATTGTCGACAGTTTCTGTTATGTCTTCTGAGGCTGGACGAATCAGGATAATTTTATCGTTCTGTAAGACAAATACTTTTTCTTTTTCAAAATAAATATATGACAATTCTTCATAAATAAATAAAAACTTTTCAAAATATAATTTCTTGCTTTATATTGTCGCTCTGAATCTCCTATTCATAATTAATTAAATAAAAAATATTATTCTGGCTTATGGTTATGTTACTTCTATCTTCTGTTTTTGTACTCTTGTAGGATTGAAAGTGAGAGTTCAATTTCTAAAAAAAAAAAATTAATAATTTCATGTTTTAAACTTTTATTATATTTATATGATCCGACTTCTCACTTTAATTTCTCTTTTAATAATAAAATAATAATTATTTCGAACACTGCCAACAGCAAAAACAAATGAAACTTGTCTCGTAGAAAGAGAGAGAGAAAACAACGTTTGACGAATGTTTTGGATGTCTGTCCGTCCGTCCCCCTTTTACGGCCCGTCGACGATTTGATCGAATTTTGCTGTCCAAGTCGAGAGGGTTTTTGGTATGAGGTTGTTTGGTGTGTGTGTGTGTGTGGAGGGGGAGGGGGAGGGGTATGGTTAGAGCTCTCGTTCGTAGTGGATAAGGGGGTTGTTGTATGTGAAGTTGTTTGTCTGTTTGCCCAAACGAATCCATCGTTCGGTTGACGCTAAAACTTGAACTCCACCCTCTCATCTCAACACCCCTACAGACCTAGTGTTCATCCCAATTTCATTTCCGAACCTATTTAATCGATACCAGGTAGCTGGCCTAGCTATCGTCAAGATGACATTAATTCTGGATTTATATAACCCTATAAATATCTAAATGGCATTTATTATTTGTTTTTTGAAAACAATATTTTTTCATATCTTTTTACCCTATTCTTAAGAAGAAGACAGATATTTCAAATATGAATGAAAAAGTTTTTGAAATTGGCATTTTCAAAATATAACAACTGCCATAGCTATAAAGACAATAAATCTTTAGACATATTTTAATTTCTTTTTTAATGGATTAATTCTAATTGAATTATTGATTTATAAAATTCAGAAAAGAGACCAAACCACAGTTTTTCATAAATGTTTTAAAAAGTAAGTCACTTGGTGAAGAGAAAAGTCTGTTTAATGACCCTAGAACCTAGAAGGTTCGTTTTTCTCATTTGGTGAGTACGGGGATGATGGCCCCAAATTATTCGAGCTTCTGGGCCATACAAACTCCGCACATATTTAATAATATTGATTGGTAGCCAATAAAATTTAAATAAATTTTATCGCTCAGCACGCGAAGCGAACCACTGACCCTCAGATAATGAAGCGAGACCTCTACTTCTATTCCAAGGAACAGGAGCCAATTATTAATTCTATTAAAATCTAATCATTTTATTTTACTTGAATTAAACAATCTCTGAAAAATATTACTTTTAAATTTTCTTCTCCCCTCCTTAAGTTAATTTAGGAAATTCCAGGTCAACCATTGTTATGTCATGAACAGTGACAATATTATTATTATTATTATTTTGTTTTGTGTTATGTATTTATATCAAAGAGGATCACCATCTAAGCAGGCAATAAATAAAATTATTTAATTATTTATTAAGAAGTCCAAGATCGGTTAAAACTCATTTTCACCAAGCAATCGGCCTCGAATTTTTATAAGGATATAATTTTTGAAATAGAAAAACTTTTTTTTTGGACAACCATTAATAATTTTTTCAAAAGCCCTGTAAAACTTGGTCTCAATTTCTCAGTCGTGTTTTTTGTACATATTTATTAAGAACATAGACGTCTTTTAAAAATCATTATTATCATTATTCATTTTAATAATAAAATCAATTTTACGCAATTCATATTGAGTTCGACATCTTAACCTTTCCCACCTAAATTTTAATTAAAGCTTTAATGATTCTAATCAATACTTTTTCATTCAGGATAATTAAATAAAGCAAATAAATTGAGCAATTAATTTCAGCTAAATCGAATCATTAATCATTGATATTTAATTAAATTAATTAAAATTTTAAATTATATTACTTTTCAATTTTTAAAGAAGAAGGGGACAACTTTTCAAAATAAAATGTTTCCTCTTTTTATAAGTTTATGAATAAAAAAAAATAAAAGTGTTTATTTTCTAAAGGTCGTAAGAACATGCAAAACATTTTCAAATGGGATTGCTTCCTCGTAAAAGTTTTTTTTTTTTTTTTTTTAGACGTTGTAATTTCATTGGCAAGTAAAGTTGGATTAAATGCACTTAATGACGGCAATTTGTTGGCTGTGTGTTGTGGATATTCAGAAAACGATTCGCCCTTAGTCCTTACTGCTTAGTTTTCGGGAAGAAAACGGAGAATTTTCTAACAGAGACGATTAATCGATGCACAAGAATAAAAAAAAAAAAAAAACGTAAATAAAATAAAAAATTTAATTAAATTTTCTCTGTCCTATTATCCACTGTATTTTATTATTTTTTCACAGCTTGTTAAATAATAAACTGTTTTAATAAAGAGCAATATAGGAGAAAAGAAATTTTAGTTAAAAAGTCATTTACTTTTTTTCTATCCTATCTATGACCTAGTAAATTATCTTTTATGATAAATTTCCAAATTGTTTTCACTTTTCCTTATAAAGCAGTCTTTGATATTAATTAATCTCAAACATTTGGAGTTATTTAATTTTATGCTTGGAATCTAATATAAAGAGAGAAGAAAAAAAAAAGGAATATGAAATAAGGTAATGAAGGAAAAATTGAAATTAAGTGAAAAATTGCGAACGCCAAAATACACTCTCTTCCAGGCCACTGCATATCAATAACAAGCTCCTTTCTTAATTGTTCCGCTTTTTGCCTTTGGGAGAGAGGGAAGGCCACGCCATTGACTTTTTCCCTGCCTCTCTTCATCACTCTAGTATTCCGAAAGTAGCTCCTTAAAATAAAGGCTTCCTTTCGTCAATAAAAAAGTTTTGTTTTGGGGTAATTGTAAGGCTATAGATACGTGCCTTTTGTTATTCTTTTATAAATGGTCAACTTAAAAAACAAAAATTCTCGGGAACCATAAAATTCAATATTATTTATTAATTAAATTTAGTATCTGACATCTGAAATTAAACTTTAAATAAAATTTGAAATTCATGCTGTCCAACTTTAATATTTTTAAATTTCAGAGAAAGCCTATATATATATTATTAATGATAACTAAACGATATTTAGTATATCAGCCGCGAAAGGTCCTTGGTTCAAATCCAAACAGGCCCAGTCAAAACAATCATCTCGCACCTATTTATCTTAAACGTTATAATGGCTTAGATTCATGGGGCATTGTTTTGAAAACCACCTCCTTTCTCAAAACCCCTATCAGTATAAACCATAGTGGAATCTATTTGTTTTAAAGAATTTTTGCAGGCTGGGGGAAACGAACCTATATCCCTTGGCTTGTGGAGTTCTCAATATTAGCAAAGTCAACACCTCTAGCCTCTCGAACGCGCGTGGGTGAATTCTTATTTTAATAAATTTATTAATGACTCTCTGTTTAGAACTATTATTAGTCCAGATCTGAATGCCCCATCTCTTCTTACCACAATATTATTTTCATGTTGAAATTTTATTAAATGAATGCTCAAGTTAAATATTCCAAGTTTAAACATTATTATCTTTTATATAATAAAATATTTTAAAATAATATTCAGAGACAATGAATTTAATTAAATTTCCCTTCTATGACATCTCAAGTGTCAAACAGTTCTAAAAATTAATCATAAGTAATATTATATATTTTATATTCTGACTTAAAAAATATATAAATAAATATTTCCTTTTTTTACCCTGAAGGCAGGAAAATAGATATTAAAAAATTATAATTTTTAATCAATTGCAGAGAAACGAAATAAATGATATTTTGTTTTATATCTAAGCCTTTTCTTTTTATGATAAATTTTTCTCTGAGATAAGAATTTATAATATCAAAGGAGCAAAAGAATTCTAATGACACTATCTGAAAACAACATATTAATCTTAGAAAAAGAAAAAAAGAATGAACAGAATGAATAAATTGAACGATTGATGAAGATATATATGAATAGAAGCCAAAAATACTTTTGAAAAGACAGAAAAATAACATATTTTATTAAACTATCTTATTATAAATAAATTCAATAAATTCAGATCTAATCTTGAATAGGTTGTCAGAAATCAATTTATTATTATGAGAAAACTAAATAGATTAGTTTATTGGGCTTTAGAAGAAACATTCAAATGAAATAGGAAATTGTAATAAATCATTTATGGATTTTTTTAAGGAATAATGGCCTGATGTCAGCAGGTTATATACCTAAATCGAGGTAGGTATAGAATGTTAAAAAAAAAAGTAAGAAATGAGTAATCTGAAATTAGTCATTTGTGCAAAGGAGCTACAGGTTGAGAATTTAGTTAATGTTTTGTTGCTGGAAGATAGACTCAATGGATTTTTCGATTAATTGCTTGAGATTACGCATGCGCAGTTGTTAAATCTCCCTTGAAATTAGCAAGTGTGGACTGCTCTAGAGGAGCTCTGGAGCAATTATTCGAAAAATCAATTTGTGAGTTGGTCAGATGGGTATCCTATTTTCCAGCAAAAAACGAACGAATTTATGCATCCCATCATATTTATTAATTAAATACCAAAAGAGAGACCTGCTAATGTATTTCAGTTTCAATTAATTTAAAAAGAGAAAGTAAAAAAAAATTTATTGAATGTTGGAAACTTTTTTTTTTTATTTTTACAAATTAATTGCGTCAAATAAAAACAAATGTAGTAGAATAAATTTAAATTTTACCTAAAATGAATTTAAAGCCACTCTATATAACTAATTAATGAATTGAATTTAAGTGGTGATGGGAGCCTTTATATTTGTAAATTGATTTCCATTAGAGGGACTATAGCTAATTCTAGAAAAAATTATCAAAATGCGCTCACGGATATTTATTTAATCTATAAAAATCGATTTTTCCTTTTTTATCATTCTAAATGAAATGGATAAAAAAATTTTTAAAACAATGACAGAAATATTAAATTTGATGACGATTGCTTTCCGAATATCATAATTAGAGTTACATTTTCTTTGAGAAAAAAAAAAAAGAAAAGATCATTTCAAACCCAGGGATAATGTGCTTGAGAAAAGCCTCAAGTAGATTACTCACTTCACTCGAGTCGCGATAAGCCATATAGACTTTTCAAACAAAATCTATAAATCTGGAAACAGATAAAAAAAAGTTTTTCAAAAGAAAAAAAAAATCAAATCGCATCCAACGCAGATGAGCTTATTGAACGGGTGATAGGGGGGCTGGGGAATGAGATCCGGAAAAGTGAAGTAGGAAGAGAAGCGGGAGAGGGGGGAGGTATATATAAAACTATGTTCAAAAACAATCAACAAATAAAAATATGTCTTTGGTATAAGTGTATTTAGTTTATAAAAATTAAAAGAAGAAATTATATTCTGGCAATCAATATTTTTATACCCATTCCGCCACTGTTTATTGGCAATCTATATATAAGCCGAATGTGTAAGTGTAATGCTTATATACTTCTCGCCAAGTAACATAAGTATTTTAAAAGTCTCGTAATCTAATTTATTATTTTGGTTGAGGTCAGAGAATCGTCATTAATTAGTTGCCTTATTGCCAAAGAAGCATCGATTTTGGCTGTTTGCCTTTATTTAAAGAAAAGAATCCCTTCCTTTCCACTCTCATGTGAAAAGCTCAACGCCATTTTATACAAAGCTTCTAAATTTATCGGTAACAATATTTGTTTAAAGGATTTTTAAATCCATTTTCTTTTCTGCGAATAAGTATTCACACAATATAAAGGAATAAAAGGCAATTTAAACTGAGAGGATTTGTGAGGGGGTAAACATATGTATATAGGCGAGCAAAACACAGAAGGGGAGGGATTATTTTTGCAGGTGTTTCGATTCGTATTGCACCCACTCCTCTTCTCTTTCCATTTGGTAATTTATTGGCTGTTTATATGCTCAGTTTTATTACTGACTATATGCGTCTGATGGTGACAGGAAATATGA
>JAAAKE020022328.1:0-10305 GCA_010014785.2 Anisolabis maritima | reverse complement strand
AAGTCAAGAGATGTGGGTTCGGATCCCAGGCAGTCCGATGAAAATTTATTTATATCAATTGGTATAAATAAATATGCATGGATTACAAGTATCGTAATAAACATATCGTGAATCGTTTCAAGTCTATATGGCCTCACAAGACTTAAATAAAAACTCGTTTTTTTTTTCTTTTTCTCTCTTCTTTTTTTTTTCATTAATTTAGATATGTAAGAGAGAAAAATTTATTAGAAGGATATTGAATGAAAATAGGGAATCATCTTCAGGTCAATTACCACCGTTAAGTGCCATTTCGGATAACTCCTTCTTCAATATAATGCAGCTTCTTTGTATAAATTTTGTCATAATAGAACAAAAAATAATTAAGTAATGCTTTGATATATGTATAATAAGCAAGGTAATGAAATCTGTATTTTTATTAAATATCCTTTTCATATTACTGGCCAAAGTATCGTAATAAATACCTTTTTTGTTTTGAGGAGGATATTACCTCTCAGGCATAGCCGAAATTTTTCATTAAGTAAAAATATTTATTAAGAAAAATACAGGAAGTAGTGGTACAAGGATCCCACCAATATGGTCTTCTAGGAAATTGCTATCCCTGTCGTTAAGAATGATCCCCCTCACCAAACATCGCCAAACACTACTCTACTATTTATAAAAAAAAAATAAATTCTATGAATATCTTGATAGCTCAGATCGGTAAAAAGACAAAAAAAATTCAAAACACATATATACAAGACCAGTTTGATCTCGCTTACACTAATCGGGTTTGAGAGTTTAAACTAGCGTCTAGATACATTGACCAAAGTTTGGCTCTAAATGCTCTTTTAAAAAATTATTTACACCTGATTCTGAATTAGAATATGGAACCCGTGGGTGAAATAATATCTATTCTTTGCCATTTCTTCTTTATTCTTGAATAATATTCCCTTAATAAAAAAAATTTTTTTAACCTGTGTATAAAATGTCCTTGAAGAATTACATCCAAGCAATTTAGAGTCAATAATATTTTTAATACGTTCAATAATTTTCTCCTCATGTAAAAAATGAACTTCATGTTTTGTTGGATGCACATTGATATCAACATTATTGGGATCCAATTCAAGATCTATATAAACAAACGGATGTCCTTGTTTTGGAAGGTAGATAGCATACATTTGCTCGAGGATTTTACGCATATCTAAAAAAAATTTATTATTAAATCAATAGAAAAGTGGTTGGTTTAGAGGATTGAAAAATGAGAAAGGAAACAGGCAATTAAAAAATAAATGTCTTACTAATGTAGATGTTTTGGGAACAAAGGTCATTAATCATGAGAATTGGTGGATTAGAATTACTTGTTGATGAACAAACGAAGAAATGGGATGCAAGCCGTCAAGGAGAAATAAAGTTAGGATTTGTTTTCTATTTACATTTATCTATGACATTTCATTGTGGCTTCCTGAAGGCTCTGGGGAGCAATCGGTAGGGTGTCGCCGTTTTGCAGAGGAGATTGGTGTTCGCAACCCGGGCAGGAGGGATTTTTTCATTAAATAAAAATATTTAATGCAAACAAATCCTCAAGCATGCCCTGGAACATTGAATCCCACCCCAATAGAACCCCAGTAACTCTTCGAGGAGAGGGAGTTGCTGTGACATGACACCCTTCTATGGAGGGATGTAAAAAAGGATTCCTTCTCAATGATGCATTCTTCGCAAGAGGTCCCTCCTCAAACTAGGACATCCTCCCTAGCTTAGAATAGATTGGAATAAAGGGACCGGATGGAATTAGATATAGGAATAGTTAGCTAGAAATGAATATAGAAGCAGGAGTTAGAGTTAGGAAATAAGGTAACTTCACGGGGTGCCGATAGATGTCTCCGTAAACGAAAGCACCTCGGATAAATAAACGGGGATTCCGGAAGGTGAGCCTATACGATCCAAATGAAATGAAAATTGTGACTTTCTTCACGAACATGTAAAAAGACTCAAATGTTTGCGTCAAATCAATCGAGGTAACTAAACACACACTGTCAGATATTAAAGAATTTTATAGTTAATATATTTTATATACTATAATTGGGATCTTGACAACTTTTCACTTTGGAGAAAGGCACAATGCAAAAATAATAAATAAGATTAATGTTGTATTTTATTTCATCTTCTGGCTTACTAATACTTTTGAGTTTATATATTTGATATCAAAATCTTAACCGATCTATCTATTTGAGGATCTAATGCAATTCGAAACATTTATTTTTTAATTTCATCTTCCTTTCTACTCATCTTTAATTTAGTTTTTTAATTAATTTTAATTACTTACTTTGGGAATCCACCAATCTATGATTAATAAATATAATAAAAGAGGCTTTTTTTGTAGAATAATTTGCATTCGTAAAACATGTTTTCAATTTAAATTTTAATAATTCATCATTTGTTTCAGCTTCAAGTAATTCCCTAAAACAAAAAAAAACAAAAAAAAAAAATTTTAAATAACGATTTACAAAATATAAAAATATACAAATTACTTTGCTATTGAACTGCCATATAAAGATTTAATATTAGTTTTAAGATCAGAATTTGAAAGTGTTCTTATATCTGAAATATTTTCACCATGTTTTTTTAAACTAAAAGCTACATGTGAATTGTGAATGGCATATTTAGTAACAACATCAGCAATTTTATGGTATTCTTCACTTGGACTTGAGAGAGCTTTTCTTCTTGTATTTACATTATAAAATAAATCTTCAACTGTAATTTGAGTTCCTTGATTTGCTGCGCACGCCTTTATTTCTCCTTTTAATTTTCCATCTTCATATGAAGCTCTGTAATTTACGTAATTTAAATTAATAATTTAAAAATTTTAAACAAACATGATAGGGACACTATTACGAAAATAAGGATACATATATGTATATAAAATAAAATAAAAAAGGGTCAATAAATTAATTAAAGTTTTGAATAAAAAAAGACATTATCAAAGACATCCACATTTTCATTTGCTTTATTATATAAGAAATAAATGCGATTTTTTTACATACTTAAAAGCACATTTAGAGTTGGCCGTTTTTGTTGTGATTGTTAAATGGGCAACATGACTTATACTGGCCAAAGCCTCTCCTCTAAAACCATATGTAGAAATTGAATGAAGATCTTCAAATTTTTGTAATTTACTTGTTGTAAATCGTTCACAAACGATTGATAAATCTTCTTTAAGGATTCCAGTGCCATTATCTTGAATTTGAAGTAATTTCAGACCTCCATTTTTCACAGTGATATTTATACTTGTAGATTTAGCATCTAAGCTAAATATAAATGAAGAATATTTTTGATAATGTGCTCATTCAATAAATAAATATAAAATAAAACTACAAATATATTTACCAATTTTCCAATAATTCTTTTAATGCATTTGCAGGTCTTTGAATAACCTCGCCGGCTGCAATTCTATTAACTACCGTCTCTTCGAGTTTGATTATTTTTAATGGAGGAGGAGCAGACATCATGAAGTAAGTATGAATAAAGAAAAAGTTAGAATATTAATAAATCTTTCAAATAAGATAATTATTTTTCAATTCTTCAATTTTTGACAGTTTATTTTAAAAAGACTGCCATTTAAAAGAAAATTTTTATTGCTAATTTCACTTATAAATAAACTTTTATGACATCATGTCTAATTTCACATTAATTCTTTTTATAAAAAGAAAATACATTAAAAAATAAAAAAACAAAAAAGTAGATAATTTTAGTAAAAATGATGAGTATTTTTTTTTAAATTACAAGTCAAATATATTTCTTATTGCTGGCTTAACTTAAGTTACAATAATGAAACACTGTGACTAAATTAACATTGGTCAAAATGCACAAAAAATTGAGAAGTTAAATTTTGAAAAAATAAAATAAAGATAAATATATAAAAAGAAACGATCAAGAACATTCATTATTTATGTAAAGTATATACACTTATCTTATAATCTATTAATCCTTTTTATATATTTTTAAAAAAGAAAACATTTATTTCTGATTGTTGTGAAAGAAGTCTATAGGCCTCCTATTTTCTTTTTTTTTTAAATTCAATTAATTTCTGGTACTTGATGTTTTATATATTTTAAAGAAGATTAATTTAAATAAAATAATTTTTATGCATGGAATCATTTTTTTTTTGGATTCTCATAGATCAGGTGAAAAATTGATTTCGAAAAATAATCTTTCCAATAGGTAGTATAGGAAAAGCAAGGGGAAAAGGGATTTTTATATAAAAATTAATAAAAAATAAAAAATGTGAGATTTGAACAATTATTAGCTCTACTATAGCATATATTCCTCTCTACTCACATTCCTAGATCCATATGAAAAATAATAATTTTAAAATATCGAAATATCTTTAAGGTGAAGTAATTTTTGTCAAAGAAACGTATTTTGAAATAGGACAAGCATGAACCCAAGGAATTTTTTCTATTATATTTGGGTCGCTCCATCTTTTTTTTTTTTGGAAAAATCTCAAAATTTTCCACTCTAAAGAGCATTAGAAAAAGAAAATTTTTGTAAATTTGCTTTTCTATCGCTATAATGTGATCCTGGTCATTTTGTAGTAGAAGGATGAGGAGGTTTGAATTAGGAAAACGGCTTGGACTTTCCGCGCGTTTTCTTCCTTTTTTCAAATAAGTGAATCCACATTTTCATAAATAAATTACCCAAGTGATAATAATACAATTTACGAGAAACAAATTCTCTTTGTGGCTAGGGGGTTAACAATAAAGAAAGAAAGACTATTTTTTGTTTATTTATAATTTTACAAATTTATAAAAAATTTCTTATGATTGATTTTCCTTGAATATATCCACTCGTAATTTTAATCTTATTAATAAGCCTTTTGAGAATCTTTTTTATTATAGAGCCTATAATAAAAGGTTAAAATAATAGACTTAAAAGTCAAGCTCCTCCTTAAGACACTCTTAATCATCTAAGTATTTTAATAAAATTTCTTTGAATTTATCAACATCATATTTTCTAACAATATGAATATTTTCCATTCCTCTTAAATTTCTATTATTATCTATAAAAAGAGCTCCTCTGCCATAAATTCCAGCGATTTCTGCTTCAACCTAAAATAATATGAATTATTATTATTAAAATTAAATCACTTTAAATTACATCTATTTAGCAAGAGGTTCTGGCTTCAAATCCCGGTTGCAGTCTATTTTTTTAAATAAATTTTATGAAATTATTTCTTAGATAAATATTATTTACCATTTTGAAATCAATTTGTGTGGCGACATCCCGCTTGGCTAAAATCACAGCTGTCACTCCATCAGCAGAATCCCAGACACTTTTAAACCCTTTCTCTCTCTCTAGAAGCACTGATTCTGACTTGTTAATCAACCACATGGCTTTGCTCTTCAAAACGCCTAATACATTCTCTCGCCATTCCTAAAATACAAATTTTATTTTGTTTTTTCAAATAAATAAAAAAAAAATAAATAAATAAAGTGCCTACCCTGGAAATATTTTCTGCTCGACAGGTTTCCAATGGAACCATAAGCATTTTTGGATATGGTTTTGTATTATAAATGATTCTATTAGCCTCTGGATCACTTCTTGAATTGAATTCTAGACTTCCTATAAATAAAAATTTTTAAAATTCATTTGTCGTGTTTCTCATAAGAACAAATGCATATCAATTGTCATAATTATTAACAGCAACAATTATTTCATGCCCTGTCCTTTGGTGCAGAGCTAGAGGTCTAGCTTCTCGTACCAAAGGTCAGTGGTTCGCTTCCCGTCGTGAACGACAAAAATTTATTTAAATTATATTGGCTATCAATTAATTTTAATAAATAAGGACTAAATGGTCACGGATACCGAACAAGACTTAAAAAAAAAAAAAACAATCATTTCACTTACTCAACAATGTTACTTTGTTTTAATACGCAAATTATTTTTTTTTATTTTATAAACTGATTGTTCATATTTTAAATTTAATAAATTTAAAAAATGAGCCCTACGTAGCCTGCCTTCTATATAAAGAGGCCCGAGTGCATGAAATCTTTTGGGACGGTAAAATTTTATATTAAAGGTAAAAATAAAAGAATTGAAAAAAGAACGTATTGCGTCATTTGTATTTTTTAAATCTTCACGATGAGATGGGTGGTTGTACACAGATCATTGATATGTGAAAAAAGCCAATAGGGTAGCCTCTATCGAAATAAAATTGAATCTGCATATACTGTAAGTCATTATTTAAAATTTACTTTGTATAGTTGTGTTTTTAATTTTATTGCTCATTTCAGACCTAATGACTGATGATGGCTTTATCTTATTAAAGCTCGTTTAAAAACGTTTCATTATTTTGGGAGTTTTATTTCGAAAGAGGCTACTCTACTGGGTGACTTCCTCTCTTTTCACATATCACTGTATTTTTTAAATATGAGATTTTGCATTTCTTCTTTTTTGACACCCCGAGGTATACTTTCTTGACAGGAAAATTTTGGGTAATTAATATTAAAAATGTTTATTCCATGAATTAACAAAAAAGTTAAATATGTATCCTCAACACCATTTAAGATTTTAAAATCATTCTACCACTAGATGACAATCTGATCTAACTTTTAGGACTTTATAATAATTATCCGGACACCCCTCGCGCCCTAATTCTTGATCTAAAATCGTATAAAATTAGACGAGTTCATTTTTTTGTAAATTCATATTTTTCAAAAATGAAATCTTTTGACATTGATAATATCCATAAATAATTTAGATAAGCCTATTTTTTTTCACTAAATATAGTTGGAAAGAAAATTTAGCAATTTTGTTATTTTATTGTAGAGATTCCGGGCACAAGAATTATGATTATTAAAATGAAAAATATGAATAACCATCTAATTTTTGTACAGTGAATAGGAGCAGAAATATCTGCAATGCTGATTTTCCTCTCCTTTCTTTATTTCTATCTTACCTGTAAAACAGCCGCCCATGATAACCAGCTCTTTGATATTCTTTAAAAAATTCTCATCTAAACGAGCAGCCAAAGCTATATTAGTGAGTGGGCCAAGTGTTAAAATTGTCACTTCACCTAATTAAAAGAAATACAAAAATAATAATAGAAATTTTTTTTTTTGAATTTCTCGGATGCTTGCCTGGATTTTCCTTTACCAATTCTATCAATGCCATTGCTGCTACCATTGGTTTCAAATAATCCTTAGGATCTGGTGCATTTGGATAATTAAAATCTCCAAAACCATCTTTTCCAAAATATTCATCCACATGATAATCTTTTACCAAAGGACGAAACGCTCCTCTATAAACTGGTATCTAAAAAACAAATAAATTTTTTTTAACTTATGTGCCTATACAAAAAAGGCAAAAGTCTGCGACTGGGGGGGATGACGGAGGGACGTTTACGTTTAAATTTCTCTTGAATATTAGTTTTAGTTGAACATTATATCTTATGCTAAAGCAGGGGCAGAGGTCATACTGCGTTTTGGGTTTTGTAGTGCCCACCACCAGTTTTTTTTTCTCATTGAATTTTTCTTACATCAAGTCGATCAGCCGTATGAAGTATTTTCAAAACATTTGTTACAACATTATCAATTTTTGTATTGCCATTAACGCACGTAATCATCTTTATTTTATAGGCGCTCTCATTTTTACGTTCCATTCCAAGAAGGGTCAAAAGAGCCAAAGCGTCATCGGCTCCAGCATCCGTATCCACAACCAACATATCAGGTGAGGCGTCATCTCTAAAAAAAATAAATTATAATCATCTTAAAACAGCCTTGAACTTAATGAACTTAAAAAACAAAAAAGGATATTGATCTCATCCATAATAAAATAAAGACTATCAGAGATTATTATTATTATCGTTTTTAAATAGAATTCAGAAAAAAAATTATTGAACATAATCACAATAATTATTTTTTTTACTCTAATTATCTATATATAATAAGGTAGCTAGCTATAAGTGGGTCCTTTTTTTTTTTTTTTAAATAGAAGCATATCGACCAAGAAGAACAAGAGTGAGAAAGTGTGAGAAATTAAAAAGAAATTTTGAGAAGATGCTTTTGAACTCAGCTGCACTAATTTATATTATAGATCGGAGGGGGGTTCCTCTATGCTCAGTCGCCAGGATATTAATGATGACCTCGGTACTTTGGAGAAATCGAATTCCATCAATATTAACTCCAAAAAAAAAAAAAAAAAAACAAAATGTTGCCTAATATCCAGATTAAAAAATCGGACTAGTCTCTCCGTCTATCAACAGTCATAATAATCTCGAGTTCAGTACTCCTTCTTCTAGCTGTGAAGGTTGCTTCGGATCTTTCCTGAAATGACCATATTTCTGCAACCGCCATATCTCCTAGGAAGCGCGGTTTCCTCTTCAGATCCAAAAAACAGATTTTCTCCCCTCACTAACTTCTAACCCTAGGACAATTTAAAAAGAAGGGAGTTGGGTATAAAAATTTTGAAAATTTATATAAAATTTTTTTTAAAAATAAAATTCATATAAAAAATAAAACAAAAATTATCATAAAATTCCCTTTTTTTTATAATATAAAACAACGGGCTATCAGCCAAAATGACCTTGGTCATTGCGATATATTACATATACAGGTAAAAAAAAAAACAATGCACTAAAAAATAAATTAAGATTCTAAAAATGATTTAAAAAAATGAGTATAAATTTGAAATGAATAATAGTAAAAAGAAATTAATTTCTTAGGGTATGGGGATCAAGTCTAAAGTGAATAAACTGCTAAACAAATAATCGGATGGACTTCAGTGACCTGTGACAGAAATATATCAAAAATAAAAACAAAAATGAAGACCGATAAAAGAAATAAAATAAAATGGTTTTAATGTATTCAGTAATTTTTACCTAGAGAGAAAGGAAGGTATTGTAATCATACCAATAGATTGAAATCGAGTTTTGAAAGAATGAACACGAGTTATCGTTTTTATCATTGACTATATTAGCAGCTATTATATACTAGCCAGATAGGATACATCCGGATATAAAGTTACCAAATTTAACGCCATTTTTGAACAATGAGAATTCTTTTAATAAATTTAGAACAAAGTTTGGGTGTACGTACAATTGATATTATGTACTCCCTGTCAAATTTTGTACGGATACTAATCATCTGTGGGTTACATTGTTCATCTGTACCCTCTCGTTTCTACGGCGGCCCCGATTAAATACTCGAGCCTATCTATCTATGCTATTGAGTGTCTCTAATCTTTTATATTATTTAATACTTACTTTGTTTTCTCCTCATGCGGAATCTCTCGTTGAAGTCCTTGAGCCCTGATTAAGGTCAAGAAAACGTATAAAAAATTTATGATATTCATTTGAACAACAAATTATGAAAGGTGAATTAAATTTAAAAAAATTATCTCTATTATAAAATAAAATACAATCTCATTTAAGAACATGAGTTAATCCAAGCAGATTTGTTTTATTACATTGTGTTGAATCAGTAATTTAATTGTAAATAAACACCCTCTTCACTTGGACTCAACTTCTAATAGATGGCGACTCTTCTCAATATAACATTAGGATTTTAATTTCATTTTCCCGCACTATTGTATGAAATAAAAATAAATAAATAAGAAAAAAGGTTTATTGGGTGAACGAAGGGACTCCACCAAATCCTACCAAAAATATATTTTTAAACAAATGAACCCTGTCCCTTGATGCAGAGGTAAAAGTATATTAGCCTTTCGTAACGAAGGTCAGAGGTTCGCTTCCCATCTAAAGAGACAAAAATTTATTTTAATTATATTGGATACCAAATGATTTTTAAAAAATATATGGACGGAGTTTAAATGGCCTCAGATGCCAAAAAAGACTTTAAAAAATGTTTTCAGGAGGACAAATCAGAGAGATTTGACTCCCTTGCAAAAAAAAAAAAAAAAAATGAAAAATTATTTTTATGCTCTAGAGAAAATTGAAATTCCCGCCTTAGTTGGGATTTATATTCTATCTATCCTTTAATAAACTTTAAATTAGTTAATTATTTTTAAAATAAAATGTTATTAAATTTTTATGATAAACAAAAAAAAGATGAAAAATAGAAAAGAAGAAGAAATTAAGATAAAATAAATATGAAAAAAAAAAATTTCAATTTTTCTTTTTTTATAAAATTTATTATTATTTAATTAACTGACCTATCTTTTTTTAATTTGAAAATTATAAAAATATATTATTTTTAAGAATTTATATTCTTAAATATATATATATATATATATATATATTTTATTAATAATAATCTTGAATATTTGATTGATCCTTTTGTGATTTTTATTTTTTTTCTTTCTAAGTTGGCA
>JAAAKE020022317.1:0-10306 GCA_010014785.2 Anisolabis maritima | reverse complement strand
TCCTTTATTAATAATTAAATAGATTTTAAGGAAAAATAGTTCAAGGACCCGTCCTAATGCTGTGACTAAGCAAGACAAGTAACACTTAAGTTACCCGATAAATTTCAAATATGAACATTCATATAGTTATTATTGCATATCAGGGAATAATAATTAAATCTGGCAAGGACATCCTTTCAACCTGAAACCACCCACCCCATCATCTCTCAGGGTTTCTGAAGTCCTTTTCTTGTTTAATAAAGGATAGTAAAAAAAAAAAAAAGAGGGGAGTGATAAGAGTCAATCTACTAGCTGGTAGGCAGTCAGGCGTTCAGTAGCCAGAGTGATTATACCGTGTTTTTTTTTTTAATTTCTTAAAATCATAATCAAACCAAGGAAATTAGGTTTTAGTGGGAAATAATTAGAGGAAAGCTCAAATCGCTTTAATTTATATCTAATATAAAAATTCTGAGTTTAGTAAATGGGTTCTAATTCAATGCAGAATTTCTTTCTGTAATTTTCTTAATAGTGAGGATTTCAATTGGATGTATAATTTGAAAGTTATTTAGGAAAAACTGCCGGAAGAAACCTCCTCTGCCGAGTAGGAGCAAATCGGAATTCTCAAATTAGATATAAATTAAAGTTAATAAAGCCCCTGACCCTTGGAGCAGAAGTAATACTCTTGCTTATGATCTAAGAGTTAGTGATTCGCTTCCCGTCCTGAGCGATCAAATTTATTTAATTTAAATAGACTACCAATTAATTTAAATAAATGTAAAGCGGAATCTAAATCACTTCAGATGTCAAAAAAGATTAAAAATTCGATTAAAATAATTTACAACTCTTTTCAATTTCTTACAAGAATTTTATTCATATAAATTAGAAGTTCAAGAAGGAATATTTAGCAATTTCTGGTCATTTCGGTCTTTGTTTATAATAACATTTGGATGTATAAGAAGAAAATTATTGAACCTATAATTTCTTTCTTATTTGCAAAATATGGAATATAAAATTTACACCCCTCATTCATTTCCTGAACCTTTATATAATTTATTCTCTTAAAAAAAAATATATATATAAATACATATTTTTTTCACATAAAAAACAAACTCCCTACGTGCTTAGATTATTTATTTTATACTCCTCTCTATAAAAAAACAAGCTTCCTATTATTTTATTTAAATTTTCTGAATAAATTTTCTTCATTTTAATGAATGAATTTGTCCCCGTTTATTGGAAATCATTTATTAAATGTGACAAGATGGCGGCATCGGAATCGAGAGATTTTTTAAGAAGACGAACAGATCGAACCGGAAGCGCAATGACCTCCAGCCATTTTGAATGATCATCAATCATGCCTGACTTGATTTTGATTTTCTGTTTATTAGCAGCCAGCATTGTTCCGGCTGACTCGGAATTTGCATTAAGTGCAACTTCATTTTAAATTATGATAGGCCTATAAGCTTATAATAGATTCAGTATTAAATTTAGAAGCTTAAATTATATAAGTTACAAAGAAAAATGATTTTTCTCATGAGAAAAAGTTAATCTTTTCAGTCATTTATGATGATTTTTTCATCTTAAAATAATTAAATATATCATGAGACCAATATGTAGGGCCATTTCAAACATAACATAGGACTCAAAAAAAAAATCCAGAGTCTGAAATCTGGATCTTATAAGAGAGCTGAGAGATGAACAAATTGAACCGGGCTACTATTATGTGGTCACATGCGTAGATTTCCTTACTTAAAGAACCCAAATCGAACCGAAAATTCCAGAAATAGCCTGAGAGCTGAATATTTTCTTCACAGTTTCACATTAATTTTTTCGTTCAGTTTTCAGGTCATTTCTATTTGTTTTACAGTTCAATTCGGGTTTCCATACCTAAGGAAATCTATACATGTGTGGCTTAAGTTTCATTATTTTCAATAAAGATTTATAGAGAATTGTATTAAGTTTCTTTTCAAAAATTCAAATCATCTGGGTTCAAAAATAGAAAGGAGATACTTGTATAGTTTATGAAGCTCCGAGACCTGAAAACGGCACGTGTTATTTACTAGCATAGACTACATTTTTCATTAATTAAAACTAGCTATATAACTCAATTTCGGCGATTAAAAATTTCAGAAAAAATATTTGAGACAATATCTTCATTTTTTAAAAATAGAGTATTTAAGAGAAATTTCAAAGTTTTAATTACGTGAGAGGAACATAAATATAATCCAGACAAGGCACGCCCAATCTTTTATTATATTTTTTATAAGATCTCACCTTTGATATTATATTTTTTGTAATATTTTTTTAAAAATCCTGTGGCCTCTGGTTCAAAGGATATTAATAAATGAACAAAAAAAATATATATTCCCAAACAGGGGGCCGTTGAGAGTCTACCAAGGGGCTAAATCGTTTATTTATTAATCATAATTTTTTGCCCATAAAGTTAGAATCTCTCTTTCAAAGGCTAAGTCTCTTTTGAAAGGTCAGATTACAGGCCGCTTCTCCACACCTCTCGACGGCCCTACTGCCCCTCTTCTATTAAAAGATTTATTGGAAAGTTCATTAGAATAGACCGATTTAACATCCTTTTAATAATAAATAAAACTATAAATAAAATTCTTCTTTTAGCTTTTTTTTTTTTTTTTTTTTTTTTTTTAAAGAAAAAAAATTCAATTAAATTTAAAATAACCAACCACCTTTGATATTAAAATTTATCTTAAAGTGTGAATCCCCCTCCCCGGTTTTTTCCCTTTACAATATAATTAAAAGCAATCAACAAAGAAAAAACTCCATAATATACATTTCAAAGGGTTTCACAGTTTATAGAAATAATAAATAAGTATTTTATTAACTTAAAACGTTTATAATTAAATTCCTTTTAGTTGAACTAAATTCATTTGCAAAGAAAAAGATAACAAGGGTTAGTGGATGTCTCTCTTTCGTTCTCTCTCTCTCCCTTTTAATTAACATATAAATAATGCAAAACATTTATAATTTTCTCGCTTTTTTCTAACTATATATAAATAAATACGACGTGTAAAAAAAAAATTATTAAAAATTCAAAACGACTATTAATTTTTTTTTTCTTTTTAGGCATCGTAGTCCATTTAGACTCCAACCTTATTTATTTATATTCATTGGTAGCCAATTTATAAATACATTTTTGTTACTCAGGATGAGAAGCAAACTGACCTTTGGTAAATGAAACGTGGGGAAATCAAGGGACAGGACTACCATCTGTTTCTAAAGAATAGATAAAAAAATTATTATATCGAGTGGCTAAGGAATATAAAACTAAATGATTCAAAAGGGCTAATATTTGTACTTGGATGGCGACAACGAGTAAAGAATGGCATTTCTTCTGCTGCCTATAGTCTTCCCCTATCTTTTTTTATTTTTTTTAAGTCGGCATCTGAGGCTATTTAGACTCCGTCCCTATTTATTTAAATTAATTGGTAGCGAATATAATTTAAATAAATTTTTGTCTAAGGACGGGAAGCGAACCTCTGACCTTTGGTACGTGAACTTCCCCTACCTTTTCATCAAATACCAGTTTGTGCAATGAGCTTATTTGCTCCCTTAAAAATTTTTAATGCTGGGCTCGAAACACGGGAAAATACAAAGAAAGAAGAAGAAAAAGATAAAAATAATAATAAAGATAATAATTAATAAAAAATTCTCCCTGTTAAAATTCAACACCTGCATAATACTTTAATATTCATGTTCTTATTAAATATAAAATTTCAATCGATCACTTCTATCACTGGGAAGATTCAAGTTTTTCGCAGTAATAATAAAAAAGCCTAAAATTGTCAATAGCTGGCCCGAAAGTGCAAGTGAAACATTAATGCTTATTAAGGTCCTATAGTCTCCACATTGAATTTAAATATGGTGATGGTGGCTAAGTAGTAGAACAACCAGTAAATATCTGGTAATAACGAAAAGAAGGCGTTGAGGAACAGCAATGAAATGAGAGGTAATTGCGCACTTACCCGAAAGGCTTTCCGCTGCGGGGCAGTCAGCGCTGAGGGCTGCCCGGGGGCGGAGGCCGCTCTGCGGGGGCGGCAGCGGAAGCGGCGGAGACGGTGCGACCGCTCATCGCGCCGCTCTAAGAAAAAGGCAAATATTATTTTAAAAAAAAAGAAAAAGTTTCATTAACTGCTAATGGCTGGCTACTTTTGTTACAGGACGATCAAAAAGTAAATTTGTATTGAATGGCGAGCCATAAATTAACAATGTGAGGACAGTAGACATAAAAATAAACCTTCTTTTAGCACCCAATTGATTAACGTTTATAGAACAATGGTAACATGTGAGCATAATTTGTTTTTGGTTGCTGGTAGTTAGGCAATCCAAATGACCAACTCAATAATAGATTTTTCGATTCATTGTTTCTGAACGGACAATGAAATCTCTATTTCTCTTTAACAACTGCACATGCGTGGTTTGCTATAGAAGAACTCTGGACCAAATAATCGAAAAATCCATTAGTGAGTTGGTGATTTGGGAAGTAAGCGAATGGGAACTAACTGCAACTCATAGTAAGTTACATTCACAACTATTTGGTATTTTCTCAGAACTTTTATATAGAAGTTATACTTTAGCTATCTTGTATAGCCCCTAAGACAAAAATTATTTTTTATTCGAGATTCTCTTTCTTGGATTTATATTTTTTCACTTTATTTTTCCTTGATATACCCCCTCTAAGATCATTCCCTGTGTACGCCACTGAAAGAAAATAAAAGGACAAATGAACATTCTAAAATAAGCCAATTGCCCTTAAAGAAAATAAAGGAAGAAGGGAATATAGTAAATTCTTATTATTATTGTTATTATTAGTGTGTGTGTGTGTGTGTGTGTGTGTGAGGGGCTGGTCATTCAATAGCAGCTATTTGTGGTATTAATAAAAGAGCGATTATTACGAGAACAAAAACAGAACAGTCCCCAGGAAACTCGTATGCTTACCTTTTTGCACGAATTTAAATAAAATTAAAAATAAAAGTCAAATTTTTGAATCATAAAGTTCAAATTCTAAGTTCATTTCAAAATATTTCTCCGTTCTTTCTCATTTTTAAATTTGATTTTTAGTTATTTCACAAAAAATTATACTTTTGAAGGGGAGGGTATAGGAAAAAGTATTATAACCATAAGCAATTTGGAATTTACGAGATTTTTATTGATAAACAATTAGAGTAATTAAAATCAATCAAATCGTTTAGCATGTTTGTGAGGTCATGTTCTAATTATTATATGTATATTGAATCACAATTGCATTTTTATGCTCAGTGGTGTGGACGTGTGTATGTAGCATTTTGTTATTCTTATATTTTCATTTCTAAATTGATAATTAGCATTTCTATAGCTACAGCTTCTCATACACCCTATATGAAATTATTTCATAAAAGGAAAAAAAAAACTATTCAATTTGAATAAAATGTTATATCCGATATGTCTCGCGTTTTCTGCCTTTTTATCTCCTCCCCTGGGTCTAGTGTAATTTTAATAAAAAATTAATTAAAAAGTAATGAGACTCATTTTGGATTTGAATTTTTACCCAAGCTCCCTCCTCCCCCATTTCTCTATTTAACTCTCCAAATTCATTCGTTCATTCATAAGGTAGAAATTCTCTCTTCGCTAGTCATATAAAAATTAATTTTTTTTTTTTTGTGGTTTTCATTTTTTAAATCACTTTTGGCCTTGCGGGCTTGAGAGAGAGAGAGAGAGAGAGAAAATGGCCGTAATAGGAAAAACAATCCAGAAGAAAAAGATTCCCTCGGGAGTGTTATCCCTGACAGTTCAGAGAGATTTCTTTAAAAATTTTAGGATTGGATGTTTAGATATTCAATTTTTTTTCTCCTGATTTACGTAAATGATGGAGAAAAATAAATAAATAAATTACAAAACGAGAGTAAATTTAGAATGAATTTGATCTCTACTCTCATTTACTTAAACTGTACTTTCCGTTTCCGTTTTGGCCGGGACAGTCCCGATTTTAGAACTCCTGTCAGTATTCCGATAACGTTAGTTTAGACGCTGGAATTTTTATGTATAATAAATGTTCACTAACCAAATTAAATTTCAATATACATTTTTCCAAAAAATTCAACCTTTCAAGTGTTTCACTGTATAAATATTTTCATTACTGTTTCAATAAAAATAAGACAATACAGAGCCTATTTTTATTTGAAACAATAATTAGGAATTTAATTAACATAACAATTTTTATATTAAAAAATTTAGTATATATAGTAAGTATAGAGAATAGTGTAAGTATATAGAAATTAAATGGGAAAGAGGAAAGTAGTATACAATAGTTATTTTATTATATACCAGAGAAGGGCTACGGCCCGCGAGATTATTTAAAAATATTCTGTCTAAAACGTGCCCAAAAATTGTCATTATTACCCCAAATCTCGGATTAGCGACCCTTTTCTTAATAACCATAGTCTTCTGAAATCTCTTTAAAGCACCCACCTAGAGAACCTGGTTTTGATAGCACAGTTTTTTTTTTAGTTTGAAGTGAAAATTTAAAATGATGAAATTAGTTAAAAAATTTGCATTTCATCAATAATTGGTCACTAAATATTAAAAAAATTTAAATCTCTTTGGATTCTGATTGGCCGGTAAAATATATAATTTCTTTATTTTTGCAGCCAACAAAAGAAAACAAATTAAAATAAATTCTTTTTGTAACTTTAGCTTTGGTTTAATTTCAGTTAGTTTTATTTATATCTTTCATGTATTGTTTTATTAATATTACTTTTATTGTTGTTTAATCCCCTCCTCCCACATCATACCGCTTTCAAATCATTGTCACATTCATCAAGAAGACCCATTACCATTTTTTAATATGTATTTTTATTGTAATATATAATTGTAACTCATGGCCTTTGGCTAGAATTAAAAAAAAAATTTGCATTTCGTTTCCTATCTTCTCTATGCGATTCTTAAAGTCCTAAATTGAGAGCCCTACACTAATTTGAGATTAAAAATGATTAATACATATTAAAGATCATGCTTTTTATTATAGATACAGCTAATTTAATAAAAATCGTAAGAATAGTTTATGAGAAAATCACAAAAAACTTAAAAACGTGCAAGAAAAGTAAATTTGGCCCCAAACAATTTTTGGGGAGATAAGGATTAATATATTTCTAAGCTCATCTAATAAATAATTGATTTATGAATTTTCACCAAAATCGTTAGAGCGAATTTTGAGAAAATAGAAAAAAAATACATCAATAAGAGGGGACCTAGTTTAAATATAAAATTCCTCTTTTCGTTCTTGAAAAATCATGTTCACACTGACAGACCATTTTGCGAGTCCAATTTTTTTTTTTTTATACTCAGAGGACCTCAAAATGTGTATTTCCGTTGAAAACTCGACATCGATTTTTTTTTTACGATCGCAATACTTTTTCAATATATATTTCATATATAGGTAAGAGAAAATAAAATAAGTAGAAACAACTCAGAAACCTAAACATTGATCGATTGTTGCAAGAGCGAAAAAAACTCTTAAAAAAACATTTATCATCATCTCAATATTTAATAAATGAATAAAAATAACTCTCGAGTTGTCTGTATTTAATATGTATGATATATGTCTTATTCTTATTCATTACATGTCGTCTAAACCCGTAAAAATTCATCTCTATGAGCAAAAAGTCTCTCTCTCTATGTGACAAGCAAAGGCGTTGAACTCCAATGAGGGGGGTGGGGTGGGAGAAGAGAGAATAATACCCCAACCAACCTACATGGTGAATAAATCATCACAGCCCTCAGTGTGGGGAAGGGTGTTTATCCGCTCTTTTAAATTACCTCCTTGGGTGAAAGGCATCGCCGCCTCACTCACAAAATCTGCAGAGCCCTCCAATTCTCGTTCAATTGAAGACATTCGCAAATTAGCAACGGAATTATATGAGAGAAGGAGGGGGGGCGGGGGTGTTGTAATGAACAAATTTGGCGATTCATTTTATTATTGTATATATGAATGTGAAAAAAAAGGCAACAAGGTTACAACATTGTTTTTTTTAATTAAAATTTTAAACGCTGTTAGAAATATGAAAAACGTTATTTAATATTTATTTATTTTCAACTACAAGAGCTACATGTGATTTATTACTAGGATATTAATAATTTTTTATTATTATTATTATTATTATTATTCGATAACATTTTTATTTCAATATTATGTCAAATAAAGTGGGGGATCCATAGTAAATAAATAAATAAATTTATTCACGACCTGCTTAGAGACATAAGTCCTCGATGACTAGGTCTAATCAAACAGAAATACAAATATAAATTATATAACACACCACAAAAAGAAATGTAAGCTCATTAACAAATAACATGTCTCATCGAAAGAAAAAGATAAAAACATAATTAAACATTGCGCGTAATAACACGTGATAAGGAGTAACGCATTAGCCATCCCGACATTCGCCTTAAGGAAAACCTGGCCAAAACATTAACAAGGATGGTATGACCTCACTCTAACTCTCTCCGTTTGAGAACTAAATTAAATTTTCATCCCAATCTAGTATCTAATAGGACAAAATTTGTAGTAGATTTAATCATAGGGAGCAGAGGACTATAGGACAGACAGACAACATGCTCTTTATCCAGAATGATTTAAATTTAGTCAATATAACCCCCCCCCTAAAAAAAAAAAATCAAAAATTATTGTTTTTTTTTTTTACCAAACTCATTTAATTTCGATTAGTTAGTCATATGAAGAATGAGACTATTTTATTTTTAAGTTAAGAATAAATACATACTAAATTTGCGTATTTTTGTCTCTCTCTCTCTCTCTTCTCGTCGTGCATGATTAATGTTCTAAAACCCGTCTGTTGGTTCTCTCTGAATGAAGGTGTTTGTGAAATTCAAAATCGTATCCGTATTAATGATGAACATGTTTAAATTTAACAATTCCACCCCCTCTCTGAGATTAAATATGCTAAACATGAATAAATTACTCTCTCTCGACACCATGGATATATTTTATTTATTTATTTAGAGAATGTTTTTATCTCATGAAATGGGCGTACTCTATATAAACAAGATGTTCTAAAAGTCGCTGCTTTCTTTGTATTTGTGTGCGTTTGTAATTTAAATTTATAATAACTTAAGATGTATATACGGGATACAAAACTTGAAAGATTAATAATTAAAACAACAACAGATGTTTAGATTTCATATTATACCATAATACAGTGGCAGATTGTATTTTAACGTTTAAATAAACTCGATTCCTCATTTATTATAATCTCTGAGTAAATAATAAAATTTTTATTAATAGATTTTTTTGGTTAGCATAGAGAATTTGACTCTGGTGGTTCGACAGATCCGCCATTTTTGTTCAAAATTTTAGATTTAAATAATTAAATATTTCAATTTTTAATAACTGCTAATTATAATCCGACCGTAGCTATAATTCTTTTTTTAGGGGTGCCCAACTAAATTTGAGGGATTGGGGTCCAAATAATTTTTTTTAATAAAATAACGTTTTGTGAGTAAATTTTATATTTTGTTTTATTATAGGTTCTTGCTTCGAGACAGACGTGGAATGTTTATATCTGATTCATATGAATCAAAAATCTCAAAAACCATCTAAAAAAAATTTTTTGTTTTTAATTAAATTTTATGTTGATTTTTGCAATTTTTTTCATAAGGCATTAATATTCAAATGTTTTTTTGGTAGCATAGTAAATTTTTACAAAATTTTGATCCTTAGGACCATATTTTGATTCATATTTAACCTGAAAATTGAAGGAAAATAATATTTATTTATTTGAAATCTATTAAGTATAATAATCAAAATATCAAATTTGTTTTAAAATATTTATTACTATCTTTAATCCAACAGAGGGTTTAAGTAATTTGCTTCCTTAAATTCTTCATTTTTTATTATTGTATCGGCATCGGCGGCCTTTACACTCGATTCTTATTTATTTATATTAATCAATAACCAATATAAATATATTTTTCTCGCTCAGGACAGGAAGAGAACCGTGAGGCGGGACCAAGAGACAGGGCTTAATTCTTTCAGAAGCAGAATTTATAAGTTTTTGTAGAAAATTGACAAGTAGCCTCTGAACTTTTATTTTGAGAAATAGGACCTTGGGCGTGGTCTTGGACTAAAGTGGCGTATCTTTTCGAGTTCTTAGTTTTAGAGGTTAAGATTCCTAATTTTCGAAATATAGATCACCGCAATTAAATGGACCCTGAAAGTAACAAGGATGAGTTTATTAACTCGTAAATAGAAAGCATTTCTTTTTTCTAAAAATGGCCGCATATTCTTCACTTTTCAGACATCTAAGAT
>JAAAKE020022295.1:0-10306 GCA_010014785.2 Anisolabis maritima | reverse complement strand
AATCAAAAATTTGTTATTATGTGAATTATGGGTAAAATGTTAAAAAAATCTGATGGGATACATCAAACAACTTTATTTTATTCCGTTTAGATTTTCTGCTATATTTTATATTTAAAATTTTTTCAATTATAAATATTTCTTATTTTATATTATTCTGTCTTTATAATGCTTTCCAAATAATCATTATATAAAATATATTTTAAAATATAATTCGTACATTTAGTAGTAAGCCAGGATTCTTGTTGGGAAAGAGGCCCTATAAAGTTAGGCGAATTCAAATAATATTTTTTAGCCCTGTGGTGCAAAGATAACTTAACATTTACCAAAAGTTACTAGCTAGCTTCCCGCCCTGTTCGACAAAAATTTATTTATATTATATTGGTTACCAATTAATATAAATAAATAATGGTGGAATGTAAATGACTGGAAAGACAAAAAAATTTCTTGGATAGTCTAAAATTTTTTTTTCATGTGGTTCTTATTAGAATTAGAATTATTATTCCATTTAAATTTATTATTTTTGTATTTTTTTTTTTTTGAAATTTTTTTGGTTTTCTAGAGGCCGGTAACCCTGCCTCTAGCCAATTTAATCAAAATCGTGGTATTTTTTATGTTTTTAAATTCAAATTAAGTTTGGCTTCTCTTTATTCAAATACTTGACTTCATTCCTTCGGTTATTGGTATTAACAAATAAATAAATAAATGGAGTTAGGAAAGAAAGGGAGGTCAATGATGACGTCACCAATTAGCAAGCAGCACGTGTGCAGCGAGATTCATCTTAACGAAGCAAACAACAACCAAATTAAACTCAAAAGAGATTTCATCAAAGGAGAGAGAAAGAGAGAGAAAGAAAGAAAGAATTCCAAACATCTTATTTACTTAAAATGAGAAAATTTTTTTTTATAATTACACAATATCGCATCTGCTTCCTTGAATAGTGAAAAAATCCTTATAAATCAGAAATTATATTGTGGGTTTTCGTCCAAAATGATTAAAAACATCTTAAATTCTAAATATGGATAGCTTTAATGGTTTTAATTTTATTATTTATTTATTTTGTTCACAATTTGAGTTTCTTCCTGTTAGCTTAATTACAATTTTTGTACATTTACTAATGAACTCATAGAGAGAGAGGAGTATTGTAATCAAATCAAATTTGAAATTTTTATATTATTATGAATTATCCTCTTTTTAAGAGAAATTTGATAATTTTTACAATAGCGTCTGAGTTTGTGTGTAAATGTGTAGTTATCTGTGTCTATGGTCACTTTTTCTCATACTAACAGTTGACTGATTAATTCCCAAATAGTTTTAAATATTCAGGGTCTTTTCAATTATAAGAATTCAATTATATCATCTTTTGGTCCATAATAGCATTCACAAACATGTTTATTGTAAAAACACAAAATCTTACATCACATTAACATTGACACCAATGACAATGGCATTTAGTATTCTTTTAAGGTATTATATAAATCAATTTTTTTTTTTGGCAAATGGCCCGGTTATATTTCAAATATCACCGGGAGTCCGGGCGGGGAGAAAGAAGGGGGCTGCCTAACTAATAATAATATAATATCCGTCAATATTTTAAATAAAAATAATTTTTTTGCTTTAGGACTCGTGCTTAGTTAGTGAATAGCGACCAAGTCCTACTCATGGAGAGCCATGCATTTCTTCTGCGCCTCTATCCCAGCTTTCCCCTTCCCTTCTCATTAAGTGTCTATGACAAGCCGACTTGCTCCCCCTTTCAGGGGCTAACCCGGAATCTCTGAGTAATGATAATAACCCACTCCACAGGCTTTTTTTTCGGAAAAGTTTCATAAATTTATTTAATATCCAATTTCTTTTCTAAAGTGTCCTTCTCTTGACCAACGATTCGTTTATTCTTTGTGTGCTTGGAACAATAAATCAAATAATAAATGTCGAATGAGTGTTAGCCGGTATCTCACTCCCTCGAGATCAAACCTGAGAGATAATCGAGATAATGTATGTTTCTCTCTCTCTCTCTCTCCTTCAGATCTGGTCCATTGGGTGTGGCTCCTTAACATCACACAAAGAGAGAGACTTGAATGCTCCACCCACGCCGCCGGACTCAAGTCCAATCTCCTCTGCCAATGGTCAGACAACTAACTAGATCATGGAGGCATGCATGAATGCATATTTTATTTTTTATCGAATAAAACAAGAGAGATAATAATAATAATAATAATATGATATGGCTAAGTATATCACAACACTTTGTCTTTCTCTATTTTGCCATGAGTTAGAGAAATTTGTTCATTTTTTTCTTGCTGGAAGGTAGGCAACCGAAATGACTAACCCACTAATACATTTTTCGATTAATTTCTTTAGAACTCTCTAGAGCGGACCACATATGCTCAGCTGCTAATTTCTAGAGTTTAACAATTTAACAACTGCGCTTGCGTGGTGCTCGAAAGTACTCTGAAATTAATTGAACAATTAATCGTAAAATTCATTAGTCAGATAGTAGTTTTGGTTGCCTGCCTTCCAGCAAGTAAAAACGAAAGAATGTATATGCCTCATAAGAGGTTTTTAGTTATTTGAAATTTAAATATTCAATCACTTATAAAAAATTTTTATTATTCTATAACCATTAGGTTTTATTTTATAGATAATAGATATAATACTCACTCGAAGTGGCCAACTTAGAGAAAAAACACTGAATATGGGGCGGGAAAAGATGAGAAAGATCAGAAAATTTCAGATAAAATTTGGGCATTAAGGGCCCACAAAGAATGAAAAAAAAAAAAAAAATTTAAATCAAGTAGTTTTTTTTTTTTTAAACAAATTCTGAATATTGAATATATCCACACGGACTTAAAGAAAATCCTCTCTGATTGTAGCCCTATAAAAAATTCTCACTTGCTGATACTAATAAATTCTTTATTTTGACTTAAGGATGTGTATTATGCTTACTGTCTCTATACTTTTACAATACATTTAGAGCAACAGGTATGTTCTTCATCAAGAACAAAATTGTTACTAAATATACCTAGGCATTCTTGCTGATAATTGAATATTTGTGAGTAGTTCCAAAAGAAAGTTATTTATTTAACAAACTCTCCGTTTCTAAATAAAGATTTTTCAGTTAAAAAAGCCATGTGACTTTCTTATAATACGGATACTAAGATGTCGAAGTGGTAATTTATTTGAAGTCCAAAGCTGAAATATATACTATAACAATTAACGCTAGCGAAATAATACCTCATACATTTTAAGTATAAAGGACCTCTTACAAATCTTATTTTGGTTGCGGACCACATTAAAAAATTGTTTGAGAATTTTTTTAGAGGATAAAACAAGCATTAGACAAAAAAGTTTCACAAGCCGTAAGTATTTTAAAATAGGCCGCAAGTTGTGCTCCTCTGAATTAGATATCGCTCAACATATACTTTGATTCTTACTTAAAAAAACCATATATTGGTTCCTAAGTTGAAATTGAAAACTATAACAGTTTAGCTACTTATGAAACTACACTTTAAAAAAGTATAGAATAGTTTAATTCGTCAACTACTTAATCAGCTACAATTACAGTTGTTAGCGAAATATTTCATTAATATATTTTAATAAATATCATTAAATAAATTTCAAAGCATTATGAAACAAATTTTTATTTTTTAAGTTTAACAGTTGGCCGCCCCCTCTTCCTCTCCTCGCTCCAGACTATTATTTGAAATTATTTCTTATTAGTTTCCAAAGTTTGACAAACATACTACTATACTATATTGTTTGTCTGTCTATTTCATTTCATGTGATAGTATCCTTCTTACACTTTTTGTTTACTTTTTTCGGCTACAGAGACCATTTAGAGTGTACAAGTTTAAATAAATGCATTTATATTGAGTAAACAAAGATACATCAATGCCTACTGACGATCCTATAACCTTTTAATTAAAAATATTTCATTTTTGCTTTTTTATTTTGTTAAAAGCACTATCTTTTATTTTAAATGACTGTTCCGAACCCTCAATGGACGCCTTTAATGTTTTTAACAATGCATTCTATTATTGAATTTTTCATATTTAGAGTTTGATTGTTTAAAAATATTTGGTCCAATAGGAATGCCACTTTGGTGTCACGTGATCCCTTTGTTTCGATTGTTTAGCCACCGTCTCTTCACCTTCATGTTTGTCTCCCAGTAGCAACTCAACCATAGAGCATTCAACAGATAACCTAACATATTGACTCCTCATTAATTAACAACGCATCCCGACGCTTAGATTTCTCCACCATCAAGACAATCCGCCACTAACGATGTTTTTATTCTCTCAAATTCTATATTAAAATAAATTCCAACCTCTATTTTACATCTCCAGGTATTTACCTTCAATTCATTTTTTTTTTTGTTATTTATTAATTTATCTAAATTAAATTGTTATAATTAAATTAAATAGATGTGAATAATTTGATGGTGGATGACAAAATTTTTATAATAAAATATTTTTAAGATGCCATTTTTTAAATATTTCCTCCTGGTTTCAGAAACATTATTTGGAAAAATCTGTTTTATGTATATGAGGGTGTGAGTGGGTTATGTAATGGTGGCGCCTCGCCCCTTTCCTCTCTCTCTCTCTCTCTGTATATGTTTAAGTGGTGTTCGGGCATCTTCGCCAATCTTCGGACTCCTCGTTTTCTGCTCACCTTGCATTCAGTTGAACAGAACTTTTACTTTATACAAGTGGACCAAAGGATCGATTGTGTGCAAAGTTGTGTGCGGTGTACAACCGCTTCAACTTTTTTTAGGGGGGGGGGGGGGGGAGAAAGAAAAAAATCTATCCAAAATATCTAAAAGAAATTTAGGCTTATATTAAAAATAACATTATTTTAAATAAAAAAAAAAGAACATTTTGGGAATCTCATGGAAGACAATTTTGAGTGATTTTATACAAATAATTTTTTATACATTTAAAAGATG
Source organism: Anisolabis maritima (assembly GCA_010014785.2). NCBI lineage: Eukaryota > Metazoa > Arthropoda > Insecta > Dermaptera > Anisolabididae > Anisolabis > Anisolabis maritima. The sequence goes on along the minus strand of JAAAKE020022295.1, from coordinate 5,367 downwards.
TTTTATATAATCATACCATATTCAACAAAATAATAACTAATAAGACATTTTTATTGACTTGATGAATTAGTGATATAGACGCTATTCTTCCCCTATTGCTAACTCGTGTCGTGATTAAATTTTTATTTTTAAGCACAAAATTAATAAGTTTTTTTCTTCTTCTCTACGGTCTAATACTAAGTAAATGTACATTTATTCTTGATCTAGGCTACGGCTAACCAACTCTTCGTATCCCCAACCAAATATATATCAAATTGTTTATATAAATGAATATGGCTGGGCAATAATGTTTAAAGTCTGTATGGCTTTTGATGATGAATGTAGCTGTAGAAACTGCAGTTTGAAATTTATCTTCCCCTTGATATAAATAGCTATTTGAAAACAGTATCAATTGAACGCGCATTAATAGCACTTTTTTGTTATTCCAATAAGCTATAATAAAATATTCATTTTTATTTTTATTTTTGTTTCAGTGCTCAGGGCGTTATTATTGAAATAAGTGTCAAGGACAAACAAGGATTTTTCAACAATTCCATAAATACCTAAATTTGATAGAGCAGGATAAACATACATAAGGTCATCTTGGAGACAACGAGGAACTTGCTACTGATTAGAGCAATTACGAGATCATATTGTGAATATCCTTTTTTGGTAGATGTCATGTCAAGTAAGACCAGCGTTTATTTTAAAGGAGACTCAGATTTTATTTAAAGAGTCCACCAGTTTTACATGAATTTGGGCATTTGGTAAATTATTCTCTAGACATCTAAAGACTATTATTGACTCTTGTGGATAACAATGAAAAAATGCTAATAATAAAAGTTAGTTTGAAGTTTACCGTGTAGTTGGTGATACATTTTCCTCTTTTAGCAATTGTTTGTTAATATATGAAGAATATATCATAAAAATATTCAAACTATCATCTAATACTAGTAAATTTTTATACAAACTATAAAAATCTTACACGTCTCAATTAAAAATTATTCGGTGGGTTGAGAAAAAAATAATATGTAGATAATAGTTAGAAAAGATTTCAATATCCCTAAGATAATGCATATAGGTAGGTAGGAAGTGTATCCCAACGCTTTCTTATTCGAGGATCGCCAAAATTGTTTTTCACATATTGAATATATTTTGCAAAATTATCATCATATATTATTTAAAGTGGTGCCTCACAATTAGACACTATTGCACCGCCAGGGTCGAATTATGAAAACAAAAATTCCATGACAAAACGCCTCACAAAAAATGATATATATATAAACAGATGATAGAGGGAAATGACGGAGAAAGATCCACAGCACTAACCTTGCATAGGGGCAAGACCAAGAAAAGAGATCAAATGGCATCCCACAATGTGGCCATTTCTTGTTCGTACATGAATAAGCCAGCCAAAATTAGAATGTTGTATTGATGGGACGTCGAATTTTGAGGCACCACTATATACCTACCGTTTTATTAGTAAAACAAATTGTTCACTTTTCTGCAAAGCGCCAAAATAATATGACAGACTAGTTTCTGTAACTTTTCTCATTTACAATTCTACCATGTGAAGTTGTTTTTTTATCTTTTAACTATAATAGCACAAGTATAAATATTGTAATAAATAAATAAATAAATATAAATTTTTTATTTATATAAAAAAACAACATTCCGTGATATAATTGTAATTTTTTGTTGGGAAATACTATATATAGGATGTATTTTCATTTTTCTATAATTTTGGTTTTTAATTAAAATTTCAATTATTTTTCTTTGAATTTTGAATAATTTTCAAAAATTTTAAATTTTAAATTATTCAATATGTTTAAAAAATGAAAATTACCCTATATAAACCCCTCGTGATATGCAATTTAGGCCCTTCCTTCTCCCCTTCTTCCTCTTTTCTAGGCCAGATTACGTACTTCCTCGGTTGGTATGCAGGCTGGAGCGAGAGAGAGATCTTCGAGTTGTAATGTCAGTATGTAATGCAAGGTCTGTATCTGCCCGATTGTCATTCCGGCAATCCTTTAGATGATAGGCATGAAGAGAGGGGAGGGTTTTTAGCTTTTAGGGTTTCTCTTTCAGAATTCTTCGAGCGATTCGATGGATGGAAATGATTACCAAGGTATTGTCTACCCTTCTCCTCCCATATTAGATTTAGATTTATACAAAGACATTAGGAATATTAAGACAAATGAACAATCTATTGAAAAAGCTCTAAAGAGATATGAAATTTTTATAAAATAAACAAAAGCATTTTTTTTCTCTTTTTCATTCGAAAAATTTAAAGATGTAATCTGAGTCTCCTCTTTATTTTTTATTTTTAATATTGGCATCAAAGGCGTATTTTTTAAAGGCAAGAATGACAAAAAAATTGTCAAAATTTTGTATAAAAAAAATGACCAAACCTTTCATTGAAATTTACCAACTTGAATAAAAAATGTTAACAAAATTTTTACCAAGCATTTTATATTAAATTTAATTAATTTAACCAATTTTAAAAATGAAATTATTAATTTGAACTTTTCTTTTTCGTCCTGTTACTTTAGGAACTTTAAACTTTTTTTTCTTTGGTTGAGATATAATAATATATTAAATGAGCCTTTCCTCATTGCTACATCTTTGGCTAGCAGATCCTGACTTTTCTTGAAAGGAACGCGTTTTGTAAAATTTTTATTTTCTATTGAGTTTTTCACCTTTACAAGGAAACCATTTTTTCATAATGGTTTTATTTTTATACCTTCTATTAACTTCAGATACATTTGAACTATTTTACTTTAGATGGTTTGTTAGATACAAGCCACATCTAAAGTAAATCAAATGAAAAAGGGAATAATTAGAATGATTTTTAATCAAATAATTGCTAACTAAATCGAAAACATTGTTTAAATCAAATTTTGGATTATTTTCTGTTATTATTATTATTAGCCTAAAGGTGAATTTTGACCCCAAACTCCTTGGATCCGCCTTTATCCCAATATTAAGTTAAGTTTATTAACAAAGAATATACCAAAAGCATAATAAATAAACACTATTCAAAATTTCACTTCTTTTTTCTTCTATTAATTATAATAATCTAATTTTGGATTAATATTTAGTCAATCCATTTTTTTTCTAAATTTTTTATTTTTAACTCAAAATGGGGAAAATTAGATTTTCCCCATTCTTCATTTTCCTTTATTATTTTTCAAAAACAATCAGAAAGTTTTTTATGGAAATATTTAGTGTTTTGGATATTGAATATTTTTACCAAAATTTTTTGAATTATTTGTGAGTGGAAAAAAAATATTTCCCTCCGCTATATATTATTAAATCTTAGATCCAAACTTATTTTATTTATAAAATATTTTCAAAATTTAATTCTATGAAATTACATATTTATATTATTTTTGCTATTATTTGAATTCCAAAGAAATTAAGTTTTATAATTAGTCTTCGTGAATTTTTCATGGATCTACTAAATTTTTTATTTTGCTTTTGAAGCTTTTTCTTACATTTAAATGATATTCTTTTGTAAACATTTTTTGTAAACAAGAGCTCTTTCGGAACTCTGTCGCTAGAAAATCACCATATGCTAACTCTTTATCCTCCCCATTAGGTAGAGTAGTCTAGAGACTGGAGGAAAGAGACGAGTTCTTGGTTTTTTTTATTGATGAAACTCAAAAAGTGAAACTTGTCATGTTTCATTGGATTCTTGATTCTGACCACATAGATTTCGAACAGCAAGGGAATATAAAGATTCCCTTGTGGAGAGTACATGAACATAACACTTCGATTTAATAACTAATAGGTTTTAGGTAGGGATTTCATCTTCTGGTACTCAGTTCAGTTCGGTTCTTTGTGTTAAGAGGATAAGTCTAATGAAAATAAAACAAGTTTCTTTTCGGACAAAATTAATAGATTTCTATGTTTTTCTATGAATGTTTTCGACCAAAATTAATACATGTACTTTCTCTTAGATTAGGGAATAATAGAGGTGAGGGGGATCACTCTCCCTGGGCTCAAAATTATATTTTAGCTTAGGCCCTTTAGTTTAGCTTGACACAAATATTGATGATGTAATTGAATTTGGGAGAGTGATCACACTTAATTAATCTTTTTGTTGCAATAATGCACACTTTTTGAACTTTTTTCAATAAATGCATTTTATGCGAAGAATATAAAGAATTGTGTTTGAAACACATTCTTTTTGCCTCTAAGAAGATTCAATCAATTTTCCTCTATGAAGTCTAAGAAGGTTTTCAATTAAGATTCGTTCTTAATAAGAATATCGCCGAGTTTTATGTTTTATGTGAATTATACTTTTATGAATAAATTATGTATATGAAAAATTAAATAAATTTTTTCCTTTCTTATTTTTTGTACTTGAAATTCAACTCGTATTCATAATTAATTCACCACAGGGAATTAATTTTGAATATGAGCTTTATTTAATCATTTGAGATTCTGTTTAGATCATCGTAACAGAAGCTTCTACCTAAAACCATGGATGATCTTTGAAGGTGTTCCACCACCTTGTTGGTATGTCTTGATGAAAATTTTTATATTTATTATATTATAAAGCTTTTTTTCATTATTTTCATTTCGGTTTAACTGTTTTCATTTATTAGTATGAAATGGGTTTTAGAGAAGGTTGAAATACCTTATGCATATATCCATTCAATGATATATTTGTTTAATTTAGATTTCATTATTACAACATTAATATTTTTATCTTTATATTATCTTCATATCATAATACCAGACCAAAATATCAATATCTAGACATTTGCCCCAGAGAGGTGTTACAAATGGGAGTCCATTATAACACTTTGCATTATTTTTTCAAACCTCCCTAAGGCATTAAATTTTAACAACATAATTAAATGTAGCAATCTTTGAATTTGTACCAAGTAACACTTTTCTAGCATAAACAAAATTTTACAGAAATATTTATGAATAGTGTTACTATTGACCCGATCTCCCATATATTATTCTCAATTGAAAATATTTTTTTAGGTTCATCAGGGTTCGCATAGAAGAATATCACGTCATCATATCGCGTAACTTGATGAGAAGAGGAAAAAAAGACTCGACTGGAAGACAAATAGAAAGGGCGAAGAAATATTCCCCTTAACTCAGGTAATTTGTCTCCATCTATTGAATATATATATATATATATTTAAAGCCTTTGAAAATCATTTAATTTATATACCTATATAAAAGTTATACATAAAAAATGAAGCTTTTAAATAAAATACTGTGTTAAAATAAAATTCTAAGTTTCCATTTTATATGTAAATATGGCCTGAGGAAGCATAACTGCATTTATTTATTAATCTTCTTCCTTAGATTCAAATAGTTTTTTAGAATATAATTATATTCCTTATGTATGTGTGTTTCATA
>JAAAKE020022284.1:0-10306 GCA_010014785.2 Anisolabis maritima | reverse complement strand
AAATAATTGGATCTTATAGATATTCCCCATTGTTATTTACACTTAATTTGCTGTGCCTAAGCTAAAATTAATCCTCCTTATTCAAATAATATTAAATTATATTATAAATAATATAAAGGATAAAAAATTTAAAGATTTTGAGAATTAAGGCAGTGAAGCAGTGTAAATTTAAAAAAAGGCACATATAAGTAATTTGAAAAGAAGCGGTTGTGTGACGTCATTAAAGACGACCAATCAGAACTAAGGATTCTTGATTATATTATGTCTAGGCGTCGTTTAAGTCTCTTGTAGTAAATTGAGAGGAATATAATTATCATTGGGTAAGTGAGGCTAGTGTCTGCCACTTAAGAGACAAAAAACATAACGGATAGTATAAAAATACTTGATATTTTGGATATTATTTACCCAAAAATGAATTAATTTCGAAAATTATTTTTCGACAATAATTATGAGTATTCTATAATTTATCGTTTAATTTCGCCTCTTTTGAATATAATTTAAGACTTATAAGAAAATTCCTTCTCTCTAAATTAATGTGTTTTTGAAAAAAAAAAAAAGTTAATTCACTTCATCCAAATAAATGAATAATTTATAAACACACAACAAAAAAAGTTTAAAAAGAAATTCTCTAAAGGGAGAAATAGGAAAATGAAATAGTGAGTTTAATTTTATTTTCTTTCTTTTTTTCTCACGTAGATTTCATAAATTAGCTTTGTCATATAATGCTGTGCTTCCAACTTTTAAAAAGAATTTTTTACTTTCTCTTATTTATTTTTATATTATTATTTTTCTTTCAAGTTTAGGAAGTGAAAAGATCATCTAATAAATAATTGATTTATTAATTTTAAATAAAATAGTTAGAGCGAATTTTGAGGAAAAAAAATCATTGGTAATCATAGTACTTTTTCAATAGACACTATTGTCATGAATGACGTTTAAAAATTTTATTTTTGTTCTAATTTTTTTGAAAGATCTTTAACAGATAATGGTTCTTAACTAGATCAGAATCGTATTTGGGGAAAACATTTTTGTTTTTCTTTAAGTTAACAACATCCAGAGGAAGGCAAATTAAATTTTTCAAGAAATTTTTAAAACTTTGAAGGCCAAAAGATACCTCTTTCATAACGTCATCCACTAATCACAACTTCTCTGTTTTGTTTCTAAAAGAGAAAAGCCCTAATTCTTTTGTATTCCGAAAACTACCAGAAAATAAAAAATTATGTTGGTCTAGCGTCCCCAGATTTGAATCCATGTCCTTCCAGCATTTTCAAATTTTCAAAAAATTTTCCCCAGATTCAAATTTTGATTAGTCTAGTGCCCCAAAAGCAACTCTTGCATGGAAGTTTTTTTTATTTACGTATCTTGTTTTTTGTTTGTATTTTCGATTACATTTATTAAAATTTTCCTTCACTAAAGGAAAAATTTGAATTTAAGATTTAAATTTAAAATTTTAATTGTTTATCGTCAACATTACTAAAATCATGAATTTTGCAGTAAAGGAATTAAAATCAATATTATTTTAATCTCCTTACCTTTGCTACTTGTTGCATTTATTTTGAATTACAATCTATAAAACGAATATACTTAGTTTTTATTGAATTATTTTCGATTTTTTTCTACCCTTGTTGACCTCTTAAGAAGAAAAGAGAGCGAGTGATGGAGCAATTTACAAGAGGAAGAGAGAGAGAGAGAGAGGCAGGTCAGCGCACCCGTTGCGCTTCTGGTCCGCCGCACTGCGGCGGGACCCTACTCCAGGATTAGGGATTTCTAGGGATGGGATTTCGGGACTCTGGACCGGGGTTGGAAACAGTTTCAAGCTTATCAGATAGAAAACAAACACACAGAAACAATCACTCGCTTGTTTAATCGAAAGAGCTTCGCTCAATTGTCATGGTCCAATAACCGGCAAAGGAACTAATTTTGGATTTCATTTATTGCTTCGGAAATTAAAGTATTGTTTGAGACCGGAAAATAATCTCTGAGATATTATTATTATTATATTATATTCGATAATTTTCAAAATATAAAGTAAAATTCGTTGCTCTACTCTTAATCCGCTCAAGGAGAGGTATTTGCTTAAATGAACTATTGTTTAGATATAATGCTCAAACGTCAAATAAATTTAATCACTAATATATAAATAAAAATAAAACCCAAACAATAAAGCCCCTTCGAGTTTGGGTTGCACAGACATCCCTGCTTATATTTATGTTTTTAAAACAAATTTTTGGCCCTGTTCCTTGGTGCAGAGGTAAAGGTACCAAAGGTCAGTGGTTCGATTCCCATTCTGAGCTACAAAAATTTATTGGCTACTCATTAATTTAAATAAATAAAGACGGAGTTTATTTTAGCACTATTCAGCTGAGTATCGGTCATCTAGCAGCCTTGGAGAGTGGGGGGGGGAGCATAAAATTCTTTTAAATAATAAAAATCTAAATCTATAAAGAAATTTAAAAATTGGACCTTAACCACATCGGCTTCTGAAGAGCATAAAACATGTATAATAAAGCAAAACGTTATTCTATATAATTGAAATTTCAAGACCGATAGTTATATATATATTTAGATTAAAATTTATTTACTTTGTGATCCGAAGGCTAAGTTTACATTTAGGTATTGAAATACCGTAGTTGTTTGATGTGGGTGTTGATACAGCCAAGCAAAGGAGAGAGAGAGAGAGAGCTCAACGAGAAGCCTCCTTTCAGAAATAGCCATTTCATAATGTTTGTTTAAAAAATATATCTAGACAAAAAAGACTAACACCCATAATCAAAAAAAAAAAAAAAAAACCAAATTTACTGGCACAATGTCTCAAAAATAACTTTTTTTGATTTCTTCGGATTTGTTTTATTTTCTTTCTTTTTTTTTATACCGACCAGAAGAGGAAAATATTGTTATCATACCAAATTTGATAGTGCGAGTGTACATTCGCATGCTGAGTGAATTTTCATTAGAAATTTCGCTTAAATCATTTAATCCTGAGATAATTGAAAAAGGCTTAATTTTTGTCGAAACGTTGCAAACAGACTATACTTGTAATCCTATTAAATTTCAAAGAAAATTTCATAATTGTATGGATAAATATTCCTTATAATAAAAATAAAAACAAATTCTGTTTGTAGATGATTATCAGCCCTTTATTTCCCACCACTACATGTCGACTTTTCGCAGGTCCGCAACGCCTTTTTCAGGACTATTGGAGTATTAACATAAGGAGTGAATAATAAAGGCCTGATAATCAACTCCAAGCAGATATTTGTTTCTATTTAGATGATTCATCGCTTTTGCAGAGATGTTATTTATTTTTTTAATTGTATTGTTTCTAGTTTTATTTGTTTTTTTTTTTTTTTTGTTAAATATTTTCTTTCTCTTACTTATATATGTAATATATAGTGAGAAAAGTATTGCGATCGCAAAAAAAATCGATGTCGAGATTTCAATAGAAACCCACGTTTTGAGGTCCCCTGAATCTAAAAAAAATGGGATTTGCAAAATTCCAAAAAACATACTGGGGTCAAAACTTTATATTTAAACTAAGTACTCATTTCGCTTGCACTGGAAGCTTTTCAAAAAAATCGGCCAAAGAGTACTTGTACTTTACTGATGTAATTTTTTAAATTTCGCTGTGACGATTTTGATTAAAATTCATAATTCACTTATTTATTAGATGATCTTTGAAATTTATTAACCATTATCCCCAAGTCCAATAACTTTAAACATATTAAAATAAATATATCTGGATAATCTTTATTGAAACAAATATATACATGTATAATTTAAAAGTCTATATGGCCGAAAAGAGTAAAAATAAAATCCCCAAAATTGTTTGGGGCCCATTTTACTCTTGTGCGATTTTGGGTTTTTTGTGATTGTAAACTTTTTCAAAGATATTGATTAAATTGGCTGTACATTGAACGGATATTTAGAGGGAACGATGCAAAAATCTGGTGTCCCAGCACACCACTCAGCACATAAGAGAAACTTGTGTGAGGCCATCACACCAGTTTTTTGATATTTTTTGTAATTTTATAATCCTAGGCCTAGTTATTTAAAAAAAAATTGTTGGGCTATAATTACATTCTTATAAATTTTTTTTATATAATATGGGTACGTCCAATATTTACTTAATTCTTAATTAAAATAATACGAAATCATGGTAGAATTTTTTTTTCTATTTAAAATAGAGAAATAATTTAGCTATTTAATTAACCTTGGAATGGCTTTGACCATTTGCACGGCATAAATATTCAATGAATTCAATCAAAAAAAAAAATAACATAATAAAAAATAAAGTGAATATTCAAAATGCAAATCAGTTTCGTTATTGGATGATGATGTATTATCATATAATTAACATTAAAAAAATATTAATTGATTACGATTTACTAATCCTATTATTAGAATTGCAAAACAAAACAAAAACTCCAAATCTTTTCAACATCCTATTAACTTTCTTTTAAAAAATAATAAAAAATATAATTATTGAATGAGAATGTCGTGGTTGTGCACAGAGGACCCGGGTTTGAATCCAGATATTTTCATATAAATATTTAATGTAAATTTTAGAATGGTTTCATAAATAAATGAATGATGCTTTTTATCTTCTTTTTGCCATCTGTTATCAATTAATGTCAGGCTTAGAAAGATGTCTTCCCGCCTGTAAATAATTAACAATCAATCTTTATAGAAATCGTGACCGAAAGTAATTTATTAATAGCAGAAAGCGTGGGTGTGCTCACCAGCCTGAAAAAGAACGAGGTACTTTTTTTATTCAATGCAATTTAGATGACACTCTTTGAGATAAAAAATAATCCCATCGGTTATAGAAATCCTTTTAAATAAATAAAAACTTTGATCTCAAATATTACTTTTATAAATAGAATAAAATAAATAGAAATAAATAAAAATAGGATAAACAAATTGTAATTTTTCAATAGGCAATCAATTTCAAGCCCGTGGGTGAGATACAAACGCTTTTTCCATGAATCGAGAGACACTAGTTCGCTTTCCGTTCTGACCGATAAGATTTATTTAAAATAATTGGTTACCAATTAATTTAAATTAGCATGAAGGTATAAATAGATTCTAATGTAAATTATCGTTTATGTCAGGGTTTCTCAAAATATGGCCACGAAAAAAATTTTAAAATATATTGGAGTGTGGGAAAGTAAGGTATGCACAAATTTAACGTTTATTACTCCTTTTTTATTTTATAAAACGTTTTTGTAGTCTTATTTTAAAATTTGTATTGTATTTATTAGTAAAATGTTCTTTTATAAAATTTTATATATTTTGGGGATGGATAAAAAAAACTATCGTTTTTTATTATTTATTTTCTAAGAGTGGGTCGCGGTCCATGAAAATTTGGAAACTCCTGCTTTATGTCTATATGGCCTTCTATTCAATCAATTTCGAGATGTTAATAGAACCTGCAGGCTCGTTAGGAGCTAAAATTTTGATATAATTTTTAGAAAACATGCCGTTAACTCATATTTATTAATTTAATATCTTTTAGGGAACCAGAAACGAATTTAATGACATTTTACTGGGCTGAGTTACTGTTTCATTGATACTTTTGTCAGAACTGGAAATAAAATTGCCGTTGGACTTGGGATACATAGCCCCACGGCCTTACACCTATATTTTATTCTAAATTTTGAAAGAAATATTTGCTGATATCTTATTACTATTTTATTTTTTAATTATAAGTGTATATTAAAGTAAATACTCAAATTAGATTGAGCTGAGTATTGAATGCTGGGAGTATTTGGTTAATAAAATTCTTCGAAAAAGCATTACAAAAATATCTACATCAGTTTTTTCTGAGGAATGTATTCAGGTGGCTCAGGTGTCCGCCCCCCTCCATCACCGAAAAGGTCAAATAGGTTTAACCTTTACCCCTCGCCCCGAAAAATGTTTCTTTTATCTTAAAAGGAAGTAGTCTACTGGCAACATACTTTATTTTGATAAAGTGTACCTTGTTTAGTCTTTTCGGCATCTGAGGCCATAGAGACTTTTAAACGATACATATATATGTTAGTTACAAAACATTTTATCCAGGCTTTTTTTTTTCCAGAAATTGGTTTCAAAATGATTTAAATAAATTTTCTCCGGACTTCTGGGGATCCGAGCCCCCCCCCCCCCCCCTCTTAGCCTTTAAGGTTAACAATATTGACAAAGTTTTTAACCTCTCGGCCACGGGGACAGGGGTAATGTACACTTCTACGAATTTTTTAAATTTCGCTCATTCATTTATATTGTAGTTAGCTTAAAAACGGCCAGAATTTGATAAAATCGGTCAACCAAAAATGTTATTCTACAAATTTTTACAATTCAAATTTTATATTTTAATTAACTTCAAGACAACATGAAACTTTTAGTTAAACTCTGCTAACTAAAAGTGTCCCTCTCTACTACTTTCCCTATTCATGGGTATTTTTTAAATTTTGTTTATTTTCATTCGTTCAAATTTTAGATTTTGATTACCTACTACTACTAGAGACTCAAGATACAAATTTTGAAGATGAAGAAAATAGGAAAAGAACAGCAGCTAGTAGTTTTTTCTTCAGCTTCAACTCAGTGATATAAATTATGATTAAAATCGGCCTCCGAAAATACCTCTCTACGAATTTTTAAAACGATTGAGATCCAGGCCTCCCAGTCAGGGGATCGTCAACACCTCCTCATTATAATAAAAGTCCAAATTTGTAACATGGTTTCATTGATTTTTTACTTTCTCTTACCTATATATGTAATATACAGCAAATATAGAGAAAAGTTTTTCTTAAAAAAGATAATAAGGCATGAAGAAAAAATGAATTTAATAGGTGATCGATAGGGAATAATTGTGACGATTAGTGTTAATGGGGTCACATCCCGATCAGGGAAGTGGATTTAGTAATAGACAACTTCGGTAGTCACGCACCCTACGTGTGCCTAATGCGTAGGGTATTGATCAAACCCACGCAAGTGCAAGATGGCGGCAAGCGCTTGCGCGAGAAACCCTTACGAGAAGTCTCAACACCAAGCACAATCACAAGGAAAGATATATATATATAGGCCTACTACATGTATATGCTAATTCAAACAAACCAATCCTTCTTAAGCTTAGGTAAATTTACAAACAAAAAAAAAACTCCATTTTAAAATGCAACAGGATATCAAATGATTAAAGAAAAGTATACCCAGAGAGTCATGGGTTTAAGAGAGATGTGTTTGAAAGGATAACTTTTTTGAAATTTACATTATTTTAATAAACCTCTGATTTGAATTAATTTATCAAAAACTCTAATTTTGAGGTGTGAGGGGGGGGGGGGGAGAGAAGGAAAGAAGGTTTATATAGAGAGAAGAACTATTACCCAAATTCAAAAGATTTCTGCTCATTTTTAGAGAAGAAACGCTTTGTAAACATACCAAAATTAAGAGAATTGGAAAATGATTATGTCTTTCATTACACTTGTTCAACCCCTGTACCTTGCCAAAGCTCTTGTTCCTTGATCTAAAGATTCACGCTTTAAGAGATAAAATTTATTGACTACCAATAATGACACAAACATATCTTACCTTACTTATATTCATATATATATATATAGGCTATTAATTAGTTAATATTGGTTGCTAGAAGAAAACCACCCCAAATGATTAATAAATTTTTCGATTAATTGCTCCAGATGTACCGATCTGTCTCTTTTTAGAAATTAACAACTGAATATGCAATGGCTATCCATAGTTCAGAAATGTGTGAAAGGAGAGGATGTCAGCCAGTAGGGTAGCCTCTTTCGAAATAAAACTCCCAAAATGTGAAACGTTTCGGTTTTAATTAAATTTAATAATGCCTTCCTCAGAGAATGTATGCAGACGCAATGCATTAGGCATTGAGTTGCAGATAGAGCTGTATATTTTAATATACCAAAATATATATAAAATTCAGAATAAATATATATATATCAGAATATATTCTAAAGATATACCATATATTTTATATATATATTTTTGGGCATTAAAATATACAGCTCTATCTGCAACTCAATGCTCAATGCATTGCGTCTGCATATACTCTCTGAGGATGGCATTATTAAATTTAATTAAAACTGAAACGTTTCACATTTTGGGAGTTTTATTTCGAAAGAGGCTACCCTACTGGCTGACATCCTCTCCTTTCACACATTTTAGATTTATATTCATTATCTTAACAACATTAATAACTTTTTGTCTAATTAATAAACTAAAATTCTAATTTTATTGATTACATTTTTCACATTTGCTATAATAAATTAATTATTCATTTCTCTTTAAAGGCTCTTTTATTGCTCCTCTTTTAATGAATAAGAGCAAAAGGTAAGGCTTAAAGTTTTTTTTTCTTAAGTCTTCAGTTTCGGCAACGGAGAGCATTTAGACTACGTCCACATTTATTTAAAACTGGTAGCCAAAGAACCACTGACCTTTCGAATGAGAAGCCTTCTCTGCTTCAAGGGATTGGGGTAAGGCTCAAAATTACAAGTTAATAAAAAAAAAGTGCTGTATATATTAATAGTTTTATTTCCAATTAGGCGCCAGTTTTAATCCTTATATTGTATAATACCCTTATCTATTAAAATGTAAGCAAAGAATGAGCCTAAATTTGTTTTAAATTCCTACTTTTGTAAAAAAAAATTAAGAATTTTTTTTATATTTTAGTTGTTTTATATTATTTTATACATGATATTCTCTCTGCATTTAAAAATAACACAACCGAACATACTTCTACATGTAGGTGGTTGCCTATGTATTTTTCTCAGGGCGAATCGCTCAGTGATTTAATTTAAAAAATTATATTTCCAATCCAAGATTTTCTCTTTAAGAAGACACGGGATAAAACACTGAGACTGGTTCAAGGCTGATAATTGTAGAAAGTACGCTATAAACATTTACTTTTAACTTTTATTATTAATTTTAAGGCCAATCATTAATTCTAAAAAATAATTTGAGCTAGGAATTAAATATAAGACCTCACCTCATTGTAATCTTTAAATTAAGCTGACTTAAAAATAATACAAAAGCAAGAAACGGAAGTTGGCTTAAAATTCTTGTGCAATCGAATTTTGTTATTATGCTAGTTTGTTAAAGAGCGACGAGTGTCGTCTGTCTGTTTCTTTGACAAGTGGTGAGTTTTTGATCCGGTGCCCAATGTCTGGGACTTAAGCCAAAACAGAAGCATTTAAACATTAGAAAAAAAAATAGAAGAAAATGAAAAAGTCGCTTTTCAATTGGATTTTTACTATAAAAAGTAGGTAGCATATAACCGAATGACTCAAGTTCAATTTTTTTACAAAAAAATACTTTATTAAAAATTTCTTTAATAAAGGTATTAGAGAATTCATATAGCTTTTATTTGGAAAGTTTTCTTGAAATTTAATAATTAATTAATTAATAAAAAAATGAGAAATACAATCAAAAAAAGTTACACATCCGGAATGGTGATTTGGATCAAAAGATAATGTAATATTCAGGTTAGGTAGGATTGGGGAAACTCACTTAGGCCAGTAATGTCCCATTGAGATACTACTTTTTGGGAGGTGAGATTATCTCTCCCTTTTCTATTTCTTGAGGAGACTTCTGACGAAGTTGGAAATAATTTTTTGGACTCGAACACGAGTTGCTTTGCAACTAGAGCTCCGTAATACGCAGCTTATCCGGCTTACCCACTGCCCTCTCATGTAATATTCAAATTATATGCATAAAAAAAAGTTAAATATATATTTTAATGTTGATGGTCAAATGGTAGTAAGAGAAAATTTATCTACATACAAGTACAAGCATATCGTGCATATATACGATCTCAAATTTGGAATGATTAAAATATCTTCTTTCTTACTTCTCTATAAGTCGATTAAAAGTTCTTTGAACTTAGGATTAAGATTATCAAGAGTGGTAAGTCCATATTTAGAAACATTCGTAAGAAAAATCTTAACTTAAGGGGAATTTTACTATATAGAATTTCTTAAAAATTTTTTGTCTTATGATCTTTCTTAATTTTACTAATTAAAAAGTAAAGAAATAAAAAACCTATAGAAATTTCCCTTCCCTCCTAAGATCTTAGGAATATTTCTAAATAAGGGTCATAGTCTTTGCTCTAGTTTTTTTTTTAAGTCTTTTCGGCGGCATATGTGACCATATAGACCAGGTGTAGCCAAACTTTTTTCCCTTAGGGGCTACTTATTCTGTAAAATATAGTCTGCGGGCGACTATGAATGAATATGGGCAAACAATTTTAGGATTTTTCAAATTTTTCATAGATATTTTAATAAATAATTAACAAGAATTTCAA